>JAQQSZ010004215.1:0-14218 GCA_028646595.1 Phalanger gymnotis | reverse complement strand
CCTCTTGAAAAAGATCCCAAAAAGAAAACTCCTAGGAATATTGTTGCCAAATTCCAGAAATTCCAGGTCAAGGAGAAAATAATGCAATCAGCCAGAAAGAAACAATTTTAATATTGTGGAAACACAATCAGAATAACACAAGATCTAGCAGCTTCTACATTAAGGGATTGAAGGGCTTGGAATATGATATTCTGGAGGAATAACATATGCACTCAAATGGGTATCTTACTCCACGGGGAAGTAAGGGGAAGGGGATAAAAAAAGAGGGATGATAGAAGGGAGGGCAGATAGGGGGAGGAGGTAATCAAAAGCAAACACTTTTGAAAAGGGACAGGGTCAAGGGAGAAAATTGAATAAACGGGGACAAGATAAGATAGAAGGAAATATAGTTAGCTTTTTACAACATGAGCATTGTGGAAGTGTTTTGCATAATGATACATGTGTGATCTATGTTGAATTGCTTGCCTTCCTAGGGAGGGTGGGTGGGAAGAGAAGATGGGAGAGAATTTATAACTCAAAGTTTTAAAAGCAGATGCTTAAAATTTTTTTAAAAAAGAACAAAGAAGCAGACATCAGTTTAAGCTATATTTCTAAGCAAGTTTACAATGTAAAATTTAAGAACTCTGTGTGTCTATAGTCAAGAGGAGAGGTTTGTTTAAATCAAGGAATGACTTGAGAATGAGTGAAACTTAATCCTTTTAAATAGCTTAAGTAAAAATAATTTTAAATATCAGAAATTACAAAATAATAAAAATATAACCAAATTAGGTATCACTGAGAGTTCATGGGCTAAAAGACATGATTGGATTTTGGCTCTGAATGCATTTACCATATTTAAAAGAAACAGGATAAGTAAGGGGTGGGATAGCATTGTACATAAAGGATTATGATCATGTAAGAGAACACAGGAGTCAAAGAATGATAGAGAGCATTTTGATGAAGGTCATTGGTATTTTTGTGGACACGTAGCTGGTATGTTTATCAAATTTTCAGATGACACAAAGTTAGGAGGAAAAACTAACCCAGATGATGATAGAATGTGAATATACAAGCTTTAGTAGAGAGGATGGAGTACTGGGCCATATGTAATATGAAAAAAAATCATTAAAGATAAATGTAAAGATTTTTCAATTGGGTATATAACTATCCTTCACATTATAAAACAGGGGAGGCAGGTATAAAGAATTGATGTTGTGAAGAAAATCTGCAAGTTGTAATGGACTACAAGCTCAATATGAGTCATCATTATGATGTGGCAGACTAAACAAACAAAAAATGAATGCCATCTTTGGCTGCATTGTATGACATAGGTTTTAGGAATAGGGAAATGATGGTCCCACTGTACTCTGCCCTCATCAAAACTTACATAGAGGATTATGATAAGTTTTAGACACCACAATTTAAGAAGAACATTGCTAAATTAAAGTGTGTCTAGAAGACAGCAACGTTGAAGGTAAAGGGACTGGAGTCCTTGACAAATGAGAATCGGTGAAGAATGGGGTATGTTTAGCTTTGAGAAGATAATACTCAGGGGAGCATAGTGGCCATATTTCAAAATATTATATGGAAGAGAAATTAAACTTATACTTTTCACAACTAAGAGAGAAACAGAAATTGGTTCAATTTGCAGAGGCAAATTTAGACTTGAGATCAGAAAAAAAATTCTACCATTTTGAGATGACCAAAAGTAAAATGATTTGTTTGAATAGGTGATTTGCTCCCCTATTGGAGTTAGAGATTGGTCACCAACTTGTGTCTTAGTACAGATTCCTTTAGTGAAAGGGTTCAAATCAGTGGACAGAAGGGTCACTTACGGCTCTCAAATTCTATGATTCTCCAGCTAATATGTTCCATTTATACAGTTGCATTGTCATGAGAATGTCGGGAACTTGCCAAATACATTAACTGATCTGTAGCTAATTTATGTGAGGACAGAAACTATAGTTGCACACAAAGTATTATGATCTGTTTAGCTAGATAGAATAACCTCATCAAAGAGATCTTAGCTGACTGAAGCACTGTTTTTCCAGTGTTAGTGATTAAACCAACTTGGTGAATAATTCCACTTTTCACCAAGTAGATTTTGTAATGTCTTAAGACTTGGTGTATTTGAATTATGTAGTCTGGGAACTGGATGGTCCTGTGTATATCAAAATCAATAGGGAATACTCATTTAGGGATAATCTCTAAGAAATCAGTAAATACCATGGCTAAGAATATATCTTCTTGTTTTTACAAAATCTTCAATATTATTACTTAGTTGTATTTTGAATAAAGTTACTCCTATAGCTGGCCCTGTCATAAAATTTGGTATTAATTTAACCTTTCTTGACAAGAGCCATCAAAGCTGCTTTTCCTTAACCGAGTTAAATGTTCTAAAAATCAACAAAAATAGATTTCAATATCTCTATAACTCATAGTCATTTGTGGTCATAAAGCTATGATTTGCTATAGAAAGCTTACTGTGAAATTCATCCTGTTTGTTTATATTTTCATTGAAGATACACTTAAAATTTGCATACTTTAAACATTCTGGAGGGCAAAGCCAAGATGGGTGAGTGGAAGCAGGAACTCAACTGAACTCTCTCAACGTTCCCTTCTAAATAACTTTAAAATAATGCCTCAAATCAAATTCTGGAAGAGCATAGACAACAAAAAGATGCAGTGAGACAATTTTCCAACCCAAGATAACTCAGGGTGGGTAGGAAAAGTCTGTCCCACTAGAGTGGTAATTGGCCTGAGGCATAATGCAGACTACACAGTGACAAGAGCAGTTGGGTTTGGAGGTGTCTGCAACTGAGGCAGCAGCAATTTGAGAGGTCTCAGGCCACAGACAGTAAGAGGGCCAGAGCACAGGACAGAAACAGATTACAAGGGACTCTTTCCTGGTACTGGGGTCAGGACCCTGTTGCATTGCCCATATGTAGTTCCAGGTCTCAGTTGCAAGGCAGAAAGGAGGACTAGCATTGTGGCTGCAGGAGAGCAGGGGCCAGAGTCACTGTTCCGGGGTTGAGAAGAGTTCTGGGGGTTGCTCACAAGGAAGTAGGGATCCTGGTTTAATTCCAAGGCAGAAAAGAGATCCAGCACTTGCAGCTGCAGTAGACCAGGGCTGCTAGACATAGTTGTAGGACCAAGAGGAGTGCTAGCACTACTGTCTACAAGGGAGTGAGGCTCTTTCCCAGGAAAAGACCGGAGCAAAGGCAGAGAGAGCAGTGACCACACCTCTCCTTAACTCATACTACGTTGGAAGCACTGAAAACTTATAGACTCCCAGAACTATCTCAGAAAACAGTAACAGAAAAAACTTCACAGTTAGAACAGTATCACTTGTAGCCTGGGAGGAGAACCAAACTTCAACATAAAGTTAAAGGCCAAAAAAAAAAAACCAGTCTGGAAAAGTGAGTAAACAGTAATAAAAAAAGGAACCTGACCATAAAAAAGTTACTACAGGGACAAGGAAGATCAAGACACAAACTCAGAAGACAATGATGACAAAATAACTACAAACAAAGCTACAAAGAAAAAAAGTCAGTTGAACTGAAGTCCAACAAGACTTCCTGGAATTGCTGAAAAAATTGATTTTAAAAATCAAATAAGATAGGAGGGGAAAAATTGAGAAAATAAATGAGAGTGATGCAAGAGAATTATGAAAGGAGAGTGAACAGCTTGGCAAAAGAAGCACAAAAAACACTAAAAAAAAACCTTAATAAAAAGAATTGGCCTAATGGTAAAAAAAGAAAACTCTTTAAAATGCAAAATTTACCAAATTGAAAAAGAGGCACAAAAATTCACTGAAGAAAATAATTGGGCCCAATAGGTGGCACGGTAGATGGAGTACCAGCCCTGGAGTCAGGAAGAACTGAGTTTAAATCCATCCTCAGATACTTGATACTAACTGTGTGACCTTGGGGAGGTTATTTAACCCCATTTGTCTAGCCAAAAAAAGAAAAGAAACAAATTCCTTAAAAATTAGAGTTGAGTAACTGGAAGCTGATGAGTCCATGTTAGACCAAGAAACAATAAAACAAAGTTAAAAGAATAAAAGAAATGGAAAATTGAATTCTCTCATTGCAAAAACAATTAACCAAGCAAATAGATCAAGGAGATATAATTTAGGAATTATTGGACTATGGGAAAGCCATGATAATAAAAAGAGCCTTGACATCATATTTCAAGAAATTATCAAGGAAAACTGCCCTCATATTCTAGAACCAGAGGATAAAATGGAAATTTAAAAAATTCACTGATCACCTCCTGAATGAGATTCCAAAATGAAAACCCTCAGAAATATTATAGCCAAATGCCAGAATCTTCATATAAGGATAAAATAATGGAAGCAGCCAAAAAAAGAAACAATTCAAATATCATGGAGACACAGTCAGAATCACAAAAGATTGATGAGCTTCCTCCTTGAAGGACTGAGATATGATATTCCAGAAATCAAAGGATCTAGGATTACAACCAAGAATAGCCTGAACAGCAAAAGAGAATATAATCCTCCAGGGTGAAAAAATGGGTATTTAATGAAATAGAGGACTTTCAAGCATTCCTGATGAAATTATGAGAGCCGAATAGAAAATCTGACTTTTAACAATAAGACTAAAGAGAACCATAAAAAAAGTAAACATAAAAGAGAAATGATGAGACTCAAGGTTGAAGTGCTTACATTTCTGCAAGGAAGATAATACATGCAGATCCCAAGAACCTTGTCGTTATTAGGGTATTTAGACATGTGGCATGGATGTGAGTTGACTCTGATGGGATGATTTAAAAAATAAATTAAGGGATTAGGAAGGGGGTACATTGGAAGAAGGGGAAAAGGAATAGAAAAAGGGTAAAATCATCTTTCATGAAAGAGGCATGAAAGGAGATTTTACAGTGGAGGGAAAATGGAGCAGGGTAGCTGGTAACACTTGAACCTTATTCTCATTGGAATCGACTCAAAGAGGGAATAATATACACACTCAAGTATAAAAATCTAACTTACCCCACAGGAAAGAAAGGGGCAAAGAGCATTAGAGAACGAGGGGAGGACTAATAGAAAGGAAAGCAGATTAAAAGAGGTAGTGGTCAGAAACAAAATCTTTTGACTTCTGAGGAGGCACAGGAAGGAGAAGGAGAGAGAGAGGGAGGGGGAGAGGGACAGAAATTTAGGATAGGAGAAATACACAGTGATCAGGAATGAGAATGGCATGAACTCACCCATAAAACAGAAGGAGATAGCATAGTGGATTAAAAACCAGAAGCCAATAACTGGCTGTTTAAAAGAAACACACTTTTTAAAAATCATATACACTTGAAGCAGACACTGAGTCAAAAGTAAGTGGCTGGAGCAGAATTATTGACCTTCAATTAATGTAAAATAAAAAAGCAGGAGTAGCTATCATGATCTCAAAGAAAGCAAAACTAGAACTAATTAAAAGAAACAGTGAAAATACATATTGTTACTATGGAGTAATATCAATATTAAATATACATGCATCAAATGGTATAGCATCCAAATTCTTAAAGGGAATGTTAAATGAGTTATGGGAGGAAATAGTAAAACTATGCTAATTGGAAGCCTCAAATTTCTTCTCTCAGAACTAGATAAATCATACCATGTAAGAAAGAAGTTAAGGGGTTGAATAGAATTTTAGAAAAGCTAGATATGATAGACCTCAAGAGAAAATTGAATGGTAATAGAAAATAACATACCTTTTTCTTAGCTGTACATAGCACCTTCACAAAAACTGATAATATATTAAAGCATAAAAACTTCACAACCAGGTGCAGAAAAGCAGAAATAGTAAATATATCATTTTCATATAATAATGCAATGAAGTTATAGTCAATAAAACATGAATTAAAATGATCATAAACTAAATAACTTAATCCCAAAGACTGAGTGTGTCAAAGACTAAATTATAGAGACAATTTCATTAAAGAGAATGACAACAAAGAGAAAACATACCAAAATTTATGGGATGTAGCCAAACCAATACTAATGTGAAAATTTATATTTATAAACACTTTTATCAATCAAATAAAGAAAGAGCATATCAATGAATTGGGAATGCAACTAAAAAAACTAGCAAAAGACAAATTAAAAATCTCCAATTAAAAACCAAACTGGAAATCCTGATAATCAAAGGAGAGCTAAATAAGCTTGAACGTAAGAAAAACAACTGAACGGATAAAGCTAGGAGCTGGTTTATGGGAAAAAATAGAAAAACCATTGATTAATTTAACTAAGAAAAGAAAAAAGAAAACCAAATTACCAGTATTAGAAATGAAAAGGATGAATTTACCACCAGTGAAGATGAAATAAAAGCTGTTATTAGAAGCCATTTTGCTCAATTATATACCAATAAAATCTGACAATCTAAGTGAAATGGATGTATATTTACAAATATATGAATTGTCCAGATAAACAGAAGAGGAAATAGAATACTTAAATTATCTTATTTTAGAAAAAGAAATTGAACAAACCATTAATGAGCTCACTAAGAAAAAAAAATCCCTCAGACCAGATGAATTCACAAGTGAATTTAAACCAAACATTTAAAAATGAATTCCAATACTATATGAACTATTTGGAAAAATAGGCAAAGGAGTCCTACCAAATTCCTTTTAAGACACAAATATGGTGCTGATACCCAAACCAGGATGAACAAAAAGAGAGAAATATAGACAAACTTTCCTAATGAATGTTCTTGCAAAAAAAACTTAAAACACTAGCAAGGTGATTACAGCAATATATCACAAAGATCATATGCTACGACCGGGTGGGATTTACACCAATAATGCAGAGCTGGTGCAATATTAGGAAAACTATTAGCAAAATTGACCATATCAATAATAAAACCAACAAAAATAACATATCTCAAAAGATGCAGAAAATGCTTTTGACAAAATACAATACTCATTATTGTTTAAAAAAAAAACTAGAAGGAACAGGAATAAATGGATCTTTGCTTAAAATGAAAAGTAGTATTTAAAACCATGAATATGCATTCTCTGTAATAGAGATAACCTAGAAGCCTTCCCAATAAGTAAGACAATGGGTGAAGTAAGGATGCCTATTATCGCCAGTATTATTCAATATTGTACTATAAATGTTAGCTATAGCATTAAAAGAAGAAAAAGAAATAGAAGGAATTAGAATAGGGAATGAAGAAATAAAACTATCACTCTTTGCAAACAATATGATGGTATACTTAGAGAACCAACTAAAAAGTTAGTTGAAACAATTGACAATTTCAGTAAAGTTGAGGGTATAAAAAAAAGTCACATAAATCATTAGCATTTTTATATACTATAAACAAAACCCAGCAGGAAGAAATAGAGAAATTCCATTTAAAATAACTACAAATGATATAAAATACTCAAGAGTCTACCTGTCAAGACAAACCCAGGGATTATATGAACACAATTACAAAACACTTTTCGCACAAATAAAGTCAAATTTCAGCAATTAGAGAAATATTAATTGCTCATGGGTAGGCCCAACCAACATAATAAAAATGGCAATTCTATCTGAATTAATTTACTTATTCAGTGCATTACCAATCAAACTACCAAAATTGTTTTATAGAGCTAGAAAAATTCATTTAGAAAAACCAAAGGTCAGGAATATCAAGGAAATCAGTAAAAAACACAAACACCAAAAAAAAGTGGGGGAAGAAGGTGTCTTAGCAATACGATGTCTCTAACTATATTACAAAGTGGTAATCATAAAAACATTTTTGTAATGGCTATGAAATTGAGTGGAGGATCAGTGGAATAGGTAAGGTATACAATATAAAGTAGTAAATCACAAAAAAAAACCTTGTGTTTGATAACCCAAACATCCAAGCTATTGAGACAAAAACTCTTTGACAAAAGTTGCTGGGAAATCTGGAAAGTAGGTGTAGAAAAACAACTTACACCATATATCATGATAAGGTCAAAATGGATACATGATTTGGGAATAAAGGGTGATATAAGCAAATTAGAGGAGCATGGAAAAATCTACCTGTCAGATTTATGAATAATGGAAGATTTTATGATGAAATAAGAGATAGAGAAAATCACAGGATATAAAATGGATAATTTTTATTACATTAAGCCAAAAAGGTTTTGAACAAACAAAACCAATGAAGTCAAGATTATAAGGAAACCTGCAAACTGGGGGGGAAATTACAGCAAGTTTTTTTTCCCCTGTAATAAAGTCCTTGCTTATCAAATATATTAAGACCTGAGTCTAACATATCACACTATGAATCATTCCCCAATTAATAAATCATCAAAAAACATGAACGGGAAGTTTTTGATAAAAGAAATCAAAGCTATTTATAGTTATACAAAATGTTCCAAATCACTATTGGTTAGAGAAATGCAAATTAAAACAAAAAATCATATTGGCTAATATGACAGAAAAGGACAATGACAAATGGAGGAGGGAAGAAAAATTGGAACACTAATGTACTGTTGATGGAGTTATGTACTGATTTAACAATTTTGGAGAAAAATTGGGAGTTATGCCCAAAGAGCTATAAAACCGTGCATACCCCTTTGACCCATCAATACCACTACTAGGTCTGTATCCTGAAGAAATAAAAGATAAAGGACCAATAGGTACAAAAATATTTATAAAAGCTCTTTTTCTGGTGGCAAAATTGAGAGGATGATTATCAACTGAGGAATGGCTTAAACAAGTTGTATTATATGATTGTGATGGAATATTGTGCTGTAAGAAATGATGAAGGGGATGGTTTCAGAAAAACCTAGGAAGACTCATATGAACTCATGCAAAATGAAGTGAGCAGAACCAGGCGAGCATTTTACATAGTAACAACAATAGTATATGATGATCAACTGTAAATGACTTAGTTCATCTGGTCAATACAATAATCTAAGACAGTTTTGAAGGACTGATAATGAAAAATGCTAACCAACTCCAGAGAAAAAACTGATAGGGTCTGAATGCAGATTGAAGCATACTTGTTTTTTTTTTTATATAACGTTCTTTTTCCCTTTTTTGCCCTGCACTTTTTTTTGGCAACATGGCTATTTTAGGAATATGTTTTGCCTGACTTCACATGTTTAATCTATTTTGAATTGCTTGCCTTCTCAAGGAGGCAGGAAGAGTGGGAGGGAGGCAGAGAATTTGGAACTCAAGATTTTTAAAATATTAACGTTAAAATGTTTACATGTAGTTGAGAAATATTTTATAAAATCAATAAAATTTTGGCAAAAAATAAACATTATTTCATAGTGATTAGCTGGTAGCCGATGTTTTCATCATTTTTTTTCTTAAAAGTTCCAAGTGTTAGTTTTTAGTTCAGTGCAGTGGGTTGAATGTTAATACTGAAACTTCATTCTAATCTTGCCTCTAAAACACATGAACCATTTAATCATACATAAGTAACTTAACATCTCTGAACCTTAGTTTTCTGTATTTTGCTTCTATATTTTCTCTATATTTTGAGGATATTTTTCTGTAATACCTATAACAGGGTCCTTATGGAGTTCAAATTTAAAAATGTACTTCACAAAATGTTAAGGACTACATCAAAGTCAGCTATAAACTATTATCATCCTCTTTGAGATTTCTTGAAAATAGATGTTAGAATAGTTTTATAATTACAACTTTTCAAGTGCTTATTTCTTCTTATATATTTGGCTGGGTTCAGGTGTTCCTCCTGAATTCATCTTCTTAAGTGCCACTGCTCTTCTCTCAAAATGTACTTTAGATACCAAAGTTGTAGAGTGTGCAGGTATGGTGAATTTCTCATATTTTATAATGAGAACAGATCATTATAGAAAAATTGGCAGATCTCTCTTGCATCTGCTGTTGACCACCTCCTAAATTCATTTATAAATACTGTCAGAATGATCTGGCTTAGCTGGATTTCATTCCTAGAAGTTTATTTTCATTTCAATTACTTTTCATGACTTTTTAAGACATTACTGCTAGTCTCCTTAGGAACATTTAACAGATGAACTTGTATTAAAAATCAGTTTTGGCTTTTGCCTCCATATCTCTCCATTTTTACAAGAGAAGGAAAACAAGTGTCTGCTGACTAAGATTTTTTTTCAGCATTCACAAGGTCCTTGTTAAGGTGATTGTTTTTGAACGTGTTAATCTTTTCCAAGTATAAGATACATTGGATAGAACACTACTAGACGTGAAGTCAAAAGATTAGGTTCAAATCCTGCCTCACTATGTGACCATAGGGAAGTCATTTAACTTCATTGAACCCTGGGTAACTCCATCAGAGTTACCTATTAAGTTATTAACAAGTTGGGCTCTGAATTGATGAGGAGGGATTTGCCTCATCAGTGAATTTGCAGATTTTTGAATTGTTGATGTCATAAACATTTTTAGAGAAATACTGATCACCAGAGTTGACAACTTTACTTTTATCATTCTCATTTTTCAGAAACAAGAGCTCATTTAAACAAGTGCAGAGCTATTGTAACTATATGCAATGTGTTCTCATCTTTCTACTTTAATCAATCAATGACCTTACTGCATGCACATAATTGATTGCTACATCTCTAATCACTTTTTTCCTGTTTTTAAGATATTATTAATTTTTACACATCCCCAAGTTGGTTAAGTCTTGCTATATTCAGAATCTTAAGACTTTCATTTTAAATGAAGTATGTATGATGTAGAATTATAAAGGTTTTAAATTTAAGCTTCCACGAGTTATTGTCCTCTCATTCTTGATCCAAATTCACATTTCCAATATAGTTTTCTCCATTTCCCACTGTTTCTACCTCTTTTCATCACCTATCCTCCATCAAAGAGATTCAGTCAACCATTCTTCCATTTCACTGCAATTTATGGTGAGAATTTCAGTACAGCTGAGATTACATTATTTCAGTTGTGTTAATCATGGCAGGCATTCTTAATATTTTTGGAGGGCTATTTTCCAATTTTGTCTGCCTCAACAAAACTAACATAATCCATTGCTAGTAGTCAACATGAACATTAGTTCATTCACTTAGCTTTAATGTTCTTCAGATGGGGGGGCAAGGTGGAGTCTGTCTCTGGATCATTAGAGGATGCCTTTCCAGTTTGATAGAATTTGCCAGTTTGCATCCATTAAAAACCAAGAGTTGTCTCCATACTACAATGAATCATTAAAGAATTACATTTGTACTTAACCTTCCATTTAAGAAATATTAAATACATTTCTCCTATTCTAGTTGAGCTGCTATGAGATCAGTGCTAAGAGAATTACTACTTACTTTCACTTCTTTACTTTTTTTTTCCATATTTTTGAGTCAATAATTTATTTGAATCACCATCCTACATGAAATTTAAATCTATGGAGGCACATGTGACTCTACAATTTTTCTCACATTGCACACAGTTACTCTTCAGTAAAGTAATATTTTCCTTATCTTCAATACATTAAAAAATTTTAAGATATATCCTTATGGACTTCTTAGGTTTAAGTTGAGTTTGTGTGTGTGGAGCTATATATAGGTCAGAGATCAGTTATTATTAATGACACATATTAAAGAGGCAGCTAAGTGACACAATGGATAGAGCACTAGCCTTGGAATCAGAAATACCCATCTTCATGAGTTCAAATCTGGCCTGAGACACTTACTAGCTGTGTGACCCTGAGCAAGTCCCTTAACCTCATTTGCCTCATTTTCCTCATATGTAAATTGAGCTGGACAAGGATATGGGAAACCACTGCAGTATCTTTGCCAAGAAAACCCCAAGTAGGGTCACAAAAAATTGGAAAAGATGGAAAAATAACTGAAAAAGGAAGCACAAATACATTATCTGGGAGCTATTTGGAAGGCAGTGTTTCTTGATACTTTTTATATACCTAGATGGTTTTTATGTCAAAGAAGATGACTAGTCTACTTAGATCATATTGCTATCATAATAGGTGTATAATCACACTGATCTGAGCATTAATAATAATAAACATAAGACAAAACAGAAATGATGCTAAAACCAATAATAAATTAATCTACCTCCAATTTTCCCTCTTATCTGCTGTCTGGAACACCAGTACATTCATTTCAACATTCTATAGAAAAGTCTTTTATGGTTTCCCCATATAAATTCCAAACTTCTTGGCACAGTATTAAAGGTCTTTCCCAGTCTCATCCCTTTATACTAGTACCTTTCATTATTCACCTACCTGGACTTTTTACTCAAATTAAATTGATTTCTTTATACACCAATGCATTTCTCCCTTTGAACCTCTGGTTATGATCATCACCTTCTTGGAATGTCTTCCTCACTCATTTCTTCTCATGTAAGTTCTACTTGTCATTTATGTTCAATTTTCTTCCTAACTCATCTATGAAGCCTTCTTTGACCATTCCAAGTCAAATTGACCCCTCATTTCACCTATCAACTCATTTAAAACTCACATATCACTTTGAATTATTAACTATGCCTGTGATTATCATATGAATATGCTGTCTGCTCTCCTAGATTATCAATACTTTGAAGGCAAGGATTTTTTTATATGTCTGTGTCTAGCATAAAGCCTTCATATAGCAGATATTCTGTAGCTATTGGGTTGATATTGTGATGATGATGGTGGTGGTGGTAGAGGTGATGATGATGATGATGATAGAAATACAACCTTGAACAAGATACTGGATTTTATGTGCACCATCATGTTACATTCATATCATTAATTTTAAATAGTATTGTTTCTCAACCAGCCAATTTCTACCATGTACCTAATTATGAAGCATAACATGTTCAAACCTGAGATCAGTAGCCTTGCTTATAGAATTTTCCACTGGACAGGTATAGTAGGGACAGTATCTTAATTCCTCCCCTCATTTGAGTTAGGCTAATTTTACTTTAAAAGTTTTGAGACCATCCATGAGTCTTGTTTGTCTCAGTGGACTAAAACTTCAGGCTGTCGACATATTTTTTTGTTTCCTGAATACAAAGCATACATGATGAGTTTAATTAAATTGAATTTTGAGGAGCCAAATTTGTTCTCAAAAATGTCTTTTTGCCAAGTCTTTATTCTCAGTAGCATGCCTGTGATTCCTTCAGAATTCCTTTGAACGAAAACAATGATAGGGAGGTCAATTATTTATATGTTTTGATTATTCTTATACTTGATATTTTGTAGCCCACTTTTCTGGCCTATTGTCTGAATTTATTAGTTTTGATTATCGTGCTCTATAATTTTAAAAATCTACCCTAAATGAGTGTATATTTGAACATCTGTGTGTGTGTGTGTGTACGTATGTGAGAATGGTGTGGTTGTTAGGTATTACAAAGTAAGGAGTTACCTGTGTGAGAAAAATAACTCTTCTGGTTGAAAATATTTCCTCATTTTAGAGTACAGAAAGCAATTTCCTGATATGAGATTTGGACATTAAGGTTATCCCTAGTTTCTTTTGTAAATTTTTAGAGGGTCCATACCCCACACCCCACAGAAGTGTTGAGGACCTTATCAGAAAAGATAACATCAACAGCATGGACTTCCTAGATAAATATGCATTAAGTTCCATAGAATAATTTTTGAAGTTTCTAGGTGTTTATTTTTTTAGGTGACTGATCATTTGGCATCGTATCCCCAATATTGCAATGGCAAATATTGAAAAGTAGTGTAAGCAATGTCCAAAATATTCACTATTGAGAAGAAATGTTGTAAAACGTATTGAATTGAGCTCCTTCTTAAGGCCTTCAAGTCATTTTTTTTTAATTTAGCCTTTTCCTAGCTTGGTTGAATGTTTATTTTTTGTTTGATTTAATGCCTTTGAAAGAATTGTTTTTTTGTAATACCCAAAGCAAAAAAGAACATTTTAAAACAAAATAAGTGTAATCTCCCCTCAAACACTTGAATGTGAGTTACCACTTGATTTGAAAAAGAAATCTAATAAAATGCATGACTACTTACTACCTTTTTGTTTTCTTCCCTATAATATACGTATATGAAGATACATTTATAAGTATATTTACCGGGCGGGCGGAGCCAAGATGGCATCAGGGAAGCAGTGACTAGCGTGAGCTCCCCACCAAGTCCCTCCAAAAACTTATAAAAAAATGGCTCTGAACCAATTCTAGAGCTGCAGAACCCACAAAGTGGCAGAGGGAAGCAGGGCTCCAGCCCAGGACAGCATGGATGGTTTCTGGGTAAGGTCTGTCCCCCATGGAGCTCCCAGCTGAGGGGAGTGGAGCTGAGCCCAGCAGAGCCCAGCCTGTGGACCGACCAGACCAGCAGCCGAGCGGAGAGTGCCCTAG
>JAQQSZ010004214.1:0-14218 GCA_028646595.1 Phalanger gymnotis | reverse complement strand
TGGCCAATACTGATGTCACCCACAGATCACTGATCCCTAGCAGATGTGTCGATAATGCTGGAATCTGAAAGACACATTTTACTGGATGTGCATGTGTTTGGGTGACTTAGTGTCCTTCTTCTGTGTCTTCTCTACATTCCTATGTCTTTCCATAAATGCGGAAATCTATACTGAACTATTTTAAGTGTTATTTGATTAGAATGGAAAAGGCGGAATGATAATCTGCTTATTCCTTGAAGCTTTCCTTTCTTAATGCCACCCATGATGCCATTGGCCTTTTGGGCTTCCATATCACACTCTTGATTGAAATAGAGCCAGAAGTCCACCCAAAGCCTTAGATTCCTTCCAGACAGTCATGTGGGCTGTGATCCTTATTCCAATGGCCCAGGTCTCAGAAATCAGAATGACAGCTCTTTGGGAAACATGACTGAAGTATGATATTAAGCTCAGTTGGCTATTTGTAATCAATTGGGGAAGTTTAATGTCTCTGTCATAAGATCTAGAGAGGTCAACCGACTTGTTCCAGTCTTATAACATCAGCAGTAAGTTCCTTGTACAGAATTCTGTCTCGGGTCTTCTTTACACCATACCCAGTGTTCTGCCCTCTAGGCCACCTAACTACTTCATGTTACATAGAACATGTTACCTACAATAACATCCCTTAGACAGATTTTCATTGCCCCCAGTGGCAGAATGGTAAGAGCTCTAGTTTTGGACCGTAGTGCCTGGCCTTAAAACCAAGCTTCTCCACTTGGCTGCTAGAAATGGAAGCCCACTAGCATTGACTAAAACCCTGCCACATATGTGTGAGACCCAGTGAGTCTCAAGGGAACTCCAACACAATAGTTGTTAGTAAGAATAATATAGCTAACAGGAACAAAATAGGGGCCTTTTCTTTTGTTTGAGGCATTTGTTCAGGACTCTGAAAATAGCTTTTAGATGTGTTGGAAACAGAATAGAAGATGAGACAAGCCAAGAGAATCTTGGAAATGAGGACTTCTAATAGAGCATGAAATAACTGGGCAGGTGTAGAGAGGTATGCTAAGGAGGCAAAGGGGAGAGTGCACATTTGGCCAAAGTACAATGGGGAAGTGACAGCAGGCGGAGGGAGGAATTCATACCAGGGGAGAGAATAATACAAGAGAAAGAGGTCATGACTTTATGGTGTTCCAAATCAGAATGCAGACAATCCTTCTTGGTTTAAGAGGATAGCTTGTATTCATGTAGGGGCTTGTGGAGTCAAAAGCACTAAATGTACGAGTTCATTTCGTCCTCATGAAGAAGATATAATGTACATAATAACTTATTCATTTTATATGTAAGGAGGTTTCCTTTTAAGCTGTGAAAATCTGAAGGACAAAAGGGGCAAAAACAGAGAAATGAGAAACGTAAAGGGAAAGAAATTCCTTTGTAATATGAATTGAAAGTTTTATTTTTGTTGTCATGATTCAGTGGTTTTCAGCATTGCCTGACTCATCGTGACCCCATTTGGGGTTTTCTTTGCAAAAATACAGAAGTAGTTTGCCTTTTCCTTCTCCAGCTCATTTTACATAGGAGAAAACTTAACTCAAATAGGGTTCAATGAATGGCCTAGGATCTCACACCTACTGGGTATCTGAGAAGCATTTTAGACCTTACAACATTCTGAGACTTGAAAAGCTCAATTTTATATAAAATGTCCAGGGAAACAATGAATTTTTGCCTACAGTACAGATAGTCCTCACCCCCAGGGCACTCATCTGCACAGGATTTCAAGGGATTCTGGGAAGTACAACTTAGTGATTATACTAACAGTGGAGTCAGGGAGCTGTCTCTGGAGCAGGAAGGATTGTCCAACCAGAGGGGCCAGAACCATCCTACCTACCACGGAGGGGCTAGAAAAATCTAGGACATCTGGGAGAGATAAAGGCTAGAGCCTTTGGGGAATGCTGAGTTAAAGACCTATGTTCATGCTGAAAGAGCACAGGACTATTCCTGAAAAGTGTATAGTCACATTGGCTCTCCTTTGTGCTCTGTGCTGTAACCTGCCTGGTGATTTCCATCTCTTGTCTCCTTCTGACCTTCCTTTCACTGCCCCAAATAAAGCATATTTTTCATGGTGAGCCTGCAACTGTGATTTTTCTCCCATCTCCCCAATCCTTAGAGCTAACTCATTTATCAGATGATGTCAGCTCATTTCATATCATTGTTTTCATCCATGTTTATTGATTTTATATAAATCCTGTCTATGAATGGGAATAACAAGACCAGTTCCCTTTAGTCTAGCACTTCTTGGCATCCCAAGTCTTTTATGTTTCTTTCTATTTAATTTATTTCTGACAATGACCCTGTGGTTAGCCAGCTAGGATTGTTATCTTTATTTGTCTGATGAGAAAACTGGGACACTATAAGAGTCTATGGCTGGGCTAAAGTTGCATGACCTTGTTTTTCCCCATTTACGTACAGGGTATAACCATGTTGACAACTTTTTAAAAATATGCTTTACTTTGCATCAATTTACATAAGCCTTCACATGCTTCTCTGTCTTCTGCACAGTCTTTATCTCTTATTGCACAATATTATATTCACCTTCCAAAATTCTTTCAGTCATTGTCCAATGGATGCACACCTAATTTGTTTCCAGATATGTTTTTTCTTTTAATATGTTCATATAAGATATTGTGGTATCTATGTTACTGGTCTTCCTCTTTCAGTAACCTAGATTATCAGATATATCATAATTTCATAGGTCTGGGTTTGCCACACAAATCTTAATGGAGAAATTGTTTTGTTCCTCAACTCTGTAAAAGACTACATGGCTATCATATGGGTAGGCTGCAATGAGAAGGATAAAGGGGTCCCCACTCTGGGGCCTCCTCTTGATCCCTACCTGTCAATGCCTTTTCATCTTGTATAATTCTTGTCCAGAAGTGTATGAGACTTTTTTCCACCCTTATGGGAAGTTTGGACTGTTTTTTTGTCTTTAACTTATGCAGTATATATGTATGTTTGTACATGTGTGTATACGTATGTATATATGTGTGTGTATGTGTTTTCATTTATGTGAATATATGTGTATGTATGTATACATATATACCCTCTTGTCTGTTCCTACTTAGAAGGTGGCAGAGAGATGTCACTCACCACAGTGCCTATCTATTAAACTGACCTCTCTCTTATTGTAAGGCACCCTTCTCATCTCCAGGTGATATAGAGATGTCAATAATCCTACTCAATTTTTTGATCTACCAACCTGATCTACCTGTAGTGAGGGAGAGAAATGGCTTTCCATCATTTCACCCTACTTGTCCCTTCACCTGAGCTTGTGATGTTAATAATCTATCTAAACACTTTGGTCAATGATTAATAAAATTTCACCCATTTATGGTCTCCCCATTTCAATCATTCTTAACTCCTGTCTGTCAGCATTCAAAATCTGTTCTCTTCCTCACACTGCCCACTTCCTTATTCCCATCAGTCTCAACCCGACACTTCCAACATCTCACTCTTAAGGTACTTACCCCTTCCACTGAGCTCTCTGGAATGATTGCTCTGGCGCTGTTTTCATTTTAAGCCTTTTCCTTTTCCACTCCTTCCATCTCCTGGTTTGCTCTAAGACCTGCCTCTGTCCTAAGGACGACAACTCTGTCCACCTTTTCCAACACCAAGAGTATTCACACTCATTCTCTTCTAATTTCTACTCCGATTGAGTTAGGTGGTATAGTCCTTGCTCCCTGTCTCCATTTCCCTGCTCAGCCTTGATCACACTCACTCAATGATCTCTTTTCTTCTAAGGTGAACTCAGTCCATATTGACCAGCCCATCACAGCTTTGGTAGTTATTGTCTACTGAGCCCTAAGACACTCTTCTTTGTTCCTCAATGAGGAAAAAAAAAACCCTAACTGTACCTTTTCTTCTTCTCCTTCCCAACACTTGACCTCATGTTAGAGGACACTAACATGCATATCAATGTTCCCTCTAATGTATTAACCTCCCTAGTTCCTCAATTTTTATCAGTGTTTTGAGGTACAATAAGGCATAAAAGTAAGACATGAACCATCTCTGATCCATTCCTTTATACCCGATAGAGTTCAATGCTGAGCCTTGAGCACAGAAGGCAATAAGTGCATATTCGTTAAATAAAAAAATCAAATGAACAAATAATTGGGAAAAGAGAGGACCCAAAATATGCCAGGGCAAAGGGAATGATATTCTGGGTGGGGTTATTTGTGGGAGAATCCTCATGCTGTTTCCTTTGCTCAGAGAATAATTTTTGCTTTCAATATTCTTGTTGATTTCTAAGGACTCTGAGAATCCTGGTGCCTAAGAGTGAGAAGGACCTTGTTCATCTTTGTTACATTGGATTTTTATTTTTTTTAATCAAAAACAGAATTGTGTTGAAAAACTTATCCCTCTTTGTTGAGTAAATTGAGTAAAACCTGGCTGGTTGGGTTTAGGATGATAACCAGGAACTAACTGCCATTTAGCAGATAGAAGCTATGAACCTGTCTTTCCTAGTACTGAGGAGGAATTCCACAGAGTATCTGGAGTCTTAGCTTTTTGTCTCTATACTTAAAATGCCGGTCAATGTCAAAGTTTGTTCATGGGAAGAGCATTGGACTGGACATCAAGAAATCTCAGTTCTACTGGTTGAAAGAGAATTGGAAAAGAAAAGGAAAGGAAAGAAAAGGAGAGAAAGGAAAAGAAAGGAAAAGAAACAGAAGAGAAGAAAAAAAGAAAAGAAAAGAAGAGAAAAGAAAAGAAAAGGAAAGAAAAGGAAAAGAAAAGAAAAGAAAGCACTGGATTTGTGATCAGAGAACCTTGGTGCAAATATTGACTTCACTATTTACTCCCTATGGTTGCGATCTATGGGAAGAGGGCATCCTTTCATTTTGTTTTATCTGTCTATTAAAAACGAAAGGACTGCCTTAAGATCTATTTCAGCTCCAATATTCTCTTCATGTTTTCATCCTAAGCATGAGTTAGGATCTTTCTAGAAATGTGCTGAGTCTATGGATAATGGCAAAATTTAGGAATGAGTAAGGATGGCCATTTTTTTTTTGGAAAATGCCTAAGAAATACCCCATTTAGGGAGTTCTTGGGGAAAATCTTATGAAAAAATGAAAGAATTATACATGCAAGCATTCAGTAATTCAACAAGCATTTATTTTTCTATATATTTGCATTATGCTCATGGTTTCTTTGATTTTTTACCCAGAGAGGTTTTTCTCTGGATAATGACTGACATTGATAAATAATGAAATACTTTCTCTCTTTCCTTGCCCTTTTCTAAGAAGTATTTCTTTAATTTATTCTTTTTACTAATTCTTTTCCTTTTTGGCCCATTCTGAATTTTATTCTTGATTTGGGATTGGTTGAGTTATGTTATTTCAAGCCTGGGAAACAGAATAGGAGATGTGAGAAAGACAGGAAAGTCTAGAAATAAATATTTTGATGGTCTGTGTCTGGACAACTTAACCTTAGCAGGCACATGGTCTTTAGGGCTGGAAGAGTGACCTGTAGATGACTGCCTTCTGGGGAAAGGCACCACCAAGAAGAAACCCCACCGCAGTGTACATTGGTGGGTGACATTGTCCTCCAGGCTTTGCTCCAGGAACTAATCCCATAATCAGAAGAGATGCCTCTGGAGAAACATGTGGGGTATGCTATGAAGCTGCGGTAATCTGTATGCAGTGCTCACCTGGGAATATTTAACATCTGTGTTGTAAAATATTGTCACCCAAACTCTAAACTTTGTCTTATTCCAACATTCTTAATATCTTAGGTACTTATATCAAGTGTCGAGTAAAAATAAAATTGTTTGCCAGGTGAGAAATATAAAGACAAAAAAACTCCCTCAAAGAGTTTGTATTTTACATGCAGTTGGATCAGTTGCTGAGTCCTGTCCATTCTACTCTGTAAAAGTACCAAATAGTTTATGCTATTGCAAAATCCTCCAAAGCAGATCACCAGAGACCCAACTTGGGAGGAGGCAAGACTCTTGACTGAGCACTCCTTGGGACCATGTACACTTTCTGCCCAAGTATTTTTCCTCTTCCCTGATTTGTCTTGCTCTAAGAACCAAAATCAATCCAACACTACTATGGCCTCCATAAAGGGCATTTAAATGATTATTCCATTCTCTATCTTTGTGACATTCCAGACCATATCTCTTTTTTCTAACCATTACTCTCCTCAATATCTTATTTCCCCTAATAGAATGCAAATTCTTGATGTCATATTGGTATCCTTAGGTTTTAGCATACTACTTAGCATACTGCTTTTTACTTAGTAAAAACTTAATAAATGTTATTAATTCACTTCTTCATAGTGCTGTGAATCAGTCTCATCCACTCCATTGTTAATGTAACCACTCTAATTCAAGCCTTCACCACCTCTTTTCTGGATCATTGCAATACCTCTTAAGTGATATTACTACACTTTCTCATTATTTTAACTTATATAAATAAATTTTGGTTCAAACACAGGTCACCTATGGTGGAGACACATGTGTGCAAGATTTCTGGTCCTGGGAGAAAACATTCTGTGTCCCTTTGTCACCACATGTGGTAGCCTCCTTTCATTGGCTACTTAGCTCAAACGGGGAAGTCTTTGAACCTACCAGACGTGAATAGTCTTGCTCTCTTTCTGGCAGTGTTCAGGGAAGGAAATTCCTGTACACTCAAAGCTTATGTACCATGAAATCAATGAGATGTGTGGGGAAAACCACCCCTTTTATGAGCTGTTGCCCTGAAATCAGTTGTAAGGTTGTGATCTGTTTTGATTGTTTCATTTCAGTTCTAGGTGCATGTGGTGGAGTCCACAGACTGAGGATCTCAAGCCATGACAGCCCTACAGGGAGGATTCTAGGACAGATTGAGGCCTCCAGGAGGCCCTTGGGCTTAAAACTTGGTGAGACTGGGCTATATGAGAGTAGAGTTAAGCTGGTTAACTCCTCTCCTACCAATACCAAAGACAGAGGTAATCTAAAGGGGCCAGGAGATTATGCTTCCTTCTTGATATCAGGTGAAAAGGCCTCTTTTTTTCTATACCTTTTATATGTAGATGTAGATGTATATATGTGTGTTTATATGTATATATGTACACACATATACATAAATGTATTGCATGCGTGTATGAGTATATGCATACATGCATACATATACACATGCATGCATGCATGCATACATACATATATACACATATATAATTTTAAATCTTATATGGCTCTTAAGTGGTTTAAAAGAACCTGGAGATCAGGATGCCTTTCAGTCCCATAACCCAGTGCAAAAACGTCTACTTGGACAGTTTCATTAAAATGGAAACTCAATATCACCTATATTTTCGTGTCTTCTCTCTCTTGGTTATTTTCAATTACATATACATGTATGTATATATACATATTTACACACACATATATATGTATATATGGAGAGGGGGGAGAGAGAGAGAAAGAGAGAGAGATTGTATGTTGTCAGACTATGAACTCACTGAGAACTGAGCCTGTCTTTCATCTTTCTTTGAATCTCCTGGGTTTGTTGCAGCGTTGGATACCTAGTGAACACTTAACAAATGCTTGTTGACTGACTCATGTGGAAACCAACATCAGCGTTGGACTGCTCCAAATTTGGGGATGTTTTTTCTCCCACTGAGTTAAAATCTGTCTTTCTATTTCTTGCATTCATGTATTCTGATCTTGTCTCTGGAAACCCATTAAGTCACAAAACCAGTTTTCCCACATGTAACCACTCCATAGATTAATAGTCAGCTGTTATGCCTTCCCTCTCTTTTCCAGGAAAAGCATCCCCAAATATTTAAACCATTCCTCATGGTTCCTGAGTTATGTGCTTATAGGGTATGATTTGGAGTCTTGCTTTTCCTTATAGGAACGTGCTTCAGCTTAACAATAATTTTCCTTATATATGTGGCCCAGAATTGGACAAAATACTTCAGTTGTTATCAGACCAAGTCAATGTAGAGATGAGTTATTTTCTTCCTCGTTTTGGACACTTCATTTCCATTAACAGAGGCCAGGACTCACTTCCAATGAGTTTAGGAAATGTCCACTAAAGCCGTTCTCTGGATCGTGTACCAGAGCTGTGCCCAGTACTGGGAACACAGTGACAAAAGCTGAATGGTTTCTGTCTTCTGGGAGATTTCTTTACACTTGGAGGATTAAGAGCAATGCTCTCCTTCCTCATCTCTAATTCATGGCTTCCCTGGTTTCTTTCAAATGCCAGTTAAATCTCTCCTTCAACAAAGAACTTATCAAATCCCTCTTAATTCTCATGCCTTCCTTCTTTTGATCATTTCTAATTTATCCTTAGTTGATGTGTACACAGTTGTTTCCTGTTGTCTCTCCCATTAGACTGTGTGCTTCTTGAGAGCAGGAGTTGTCTTTGACCTTTTTTTGTGTGCCTAGTTTTTAGTACAGTGATGATACAGTAATTATTGTATTAATATAGTAAAAATAAAACAATAACAAACATCAAACATACCTATAGATTAACTGAGAAGTAAGTAAATAAGAAACATAATGGAATTTCAAGAGAAAGGGTGTGCTACTAAGGGGTGCTATCAAGAAATTCCTGGTGTCTGAGTTTGCACCTGAGAAGTAGTTTTAAAGAACCTGAGGTATCTATGAGGAGTAAGTGTGGAGTAACTATGTCCTAACCATCAGGAATCACTTATGACAAGATAAACCATGGGGCATTGGACACAGAGTATGGGGCTCAGGCAGCAAGAGAGCTCGATTACACTGGTCAATGTAGATTGCAGAACAATATAAGTTAGCTCTGTAGCATTGAATGCCAGAAGGAAGAATTTATGTTTTATCCTTGAAGCAATAAGAAGTCTTTTTTCTTTTTACTCCCCTCACCAACAATCCTTTCTCACTCCCTATGAAGGTGACTTGGGATACAGTGGGAACAACTGCCTAAAAATTCAGGATGAGGAAGAGAAAAGTTTTTCTCATCCTGCTCCCCAAGTATGATGCATCTGAGCCTGTGAAGAATCCCTGGAAAATACTGATGTTACCCACAGATCACCCACACATCACAGATGTGATGGAAACAATGGAATCTGAGAGACCCATTTCACACTGGGTGTGTGCATGCTTGGGTGACTTAGTTTCCACATCCTGTCCCAAAAGTCATCTGTCGAAAAATGTAAATCCTTAGCTCCACATCATCACTGGCTTTAAAGGTCCGTCATTCTATGATCATTACCTGTCTGACATCATCCCAACTGGCAAAAATCCTGTTCCAGGAGAAGCTTCTGGTTCATCGAGATGGAATTACAGAAGCTCTAGAACAACTTAATATCGAGCGGTCTCCCACTCAAAGAATAGAATGAGTTTTCCTTGGCCATAAAAGGCTTTAGCAAACATTGAGATTGAGGAAAATGTGTATAAAGAGGTTAGAACCCCTAAGCAATAGAAAACCTCTGTGATCCCAGCTTAAAGAACCTAACTGGGTAAATAAAACCCACACATGCAGGATTAAACTATGGGAAAACAAATTGCTAAATACACCATGTTTGTCCCCGTGTTACAATAAGTAGTAGAGTGGAAAGACAACTTGATTTCCTAATAGAAGATGTGTATTTAATTCTGACCTGATCACTTAACTATGTCTGATTTGGGGGCAAGTCCCTTCATTTTTCTTAACTTGGATTATTTCCTTTGTAATATGAAGGTGCAGGATTAGATGATCTCTCCAGTCTTGCTAGCTCTCAATTTCTGACCTTTTTTCATGGAAACACAGCCTTTTATATTTGAAAGGGAACTCTACCACAATGATAAGAATATGTCCACTCCAAAATGCTAGACAAGTTTCCAATTAATCTCTTCCTGAAGAAGTACAATGATGGAGAACTCCCACCTTCCTCAGATAACCCATTTCACTCAAAAAGAGTTCTAATTGTTGAGAACCTTTGCTTGACTACTAACTTAAACTCTATCTCTTTGTCCCTTCCACACATGCCTCTTGGTTCTGTCTTCTGGGCTAAACAGAACAAATCTGATTCCTATATCATGTGACCAATGAAAATATTTGTTCAAGACCCTTGAAAATAACTTTTGGATGTGTTGGAAACGGAATAGAAGATGAGACAAGCCAATAGAATCTTGGAAATGAAGGCTTCTGATGGAGGGTGAAATAGTTGGGAGGCTGTAGAGAGGTGTGCATAAGGAGTCCAAAGGGAGAGAATACCAAAGGACATTGGGGAAGTGACAACAGGCAGAAGGTGGAATCCTTGTCAGGGGAGGGAATCATACAAGAGAAAGAGGTCATGACTTCATAGGATTCTAAATCTGAATGCAGAAAATCTTTCTTGGGGTACCCATACAGCTTGAATTCATGTAGGGCCTCATGGAGTCAAAAGCAGTAAATGTACAGGAGTTCAATTTCTCTTCAGGAAGAAGATACAATGTACATAATAATGTTTTCTTTTTACATGTCAGGAGGTTTCCTTTTAACCTGTGAAAATCTGAAGGTAATTTCTCTTGCAGGCTGAAAGGCAGAGGAGGTAGCTTGGTGGAGTGGAGAGAGCCCTAGCCCAGGAATCAGAAGTCTTGGGGGTCTGGCTTCTAGTCCTTGTTCTATCTTTAACTTGCTGTTGGACTATGTCACTTCCAGTCAGTTGGTGTGAGTTTCCTCCTCAGTAGCAAGTCATTCTTGGCCTATCGGTCTTCTTCAAGGGTCCTTTCTGCTTGTGCATTATATGAAGTGTTATAAATGGAATATTTCATATTGTACACCTGAGAGATCCTTGTGATATCTTTGAACATTCCTAATTTCTACTGAAATGAGAAATATTGATTAATGAAATCTGGTCAGAAATGAGGAGACACGAACTTAATTCCATAATTTATAGGTAAACATCTAAATACCTCGCTAAAGTAATTTTTTTTCTCTGAGCCTCAATTTCTCATCTGTAAAATGCAGGCTATGCATTAGATAATCTATAAAGTCTCTTTGGACTGATCTTATAAATCATGTTTTCCAAACACTTCTTTTTCTTAGAACTCAAAGATTCTAAAATACGTGTTATAGCAGCAGCCTGTATGGAAGGGCAGGACAAGATCGAGAAAGAGAAGACCAGGGTTCACTTCCTGTCACTTTCTCTATGTCCTTTGGTTGTTTGCTGGGCTTTATTTCCCTCACTTGTAAAAAGAGGAAATTAGACTAGATCATCTTTATGATGTCTTTTCTCTTCAAATCTTCCTCCTGTGATCAAGTTAGGATCATGTGTTTGGTTATCTCGTTGGGAGGAATTAGGACACAATTGTTGAAGGATGTTGACTTTGTGTTGACTCTCCTGTCTTTGGGATCCATTTCCACTTCGTACAGGAAAAGAAAGAGGCTCAGGAAAAGTCTAGGAAATATGGTCTGTCAGAGACCTGAGACACTGAGCTCCAGGAACAGCAGGGAAACCCCTCACATTTTCTTTCAACATCTTGTGGCAAAGCTCCCTCCAGGCTTTAACCAGATTACCATGTTTGTGGTGATCTTAAAGATGTGGTTTTATTGGGACATTATCCAGAATTTCAGTGACATTGGTCTTTTTCTTTCAAACTTTTATTCATACATACTCACCATTTGTAAAACTATACACTCTGGAGCATTCATTCTGCAATGGTTTACTTATAATATTAGAATGGACAGAGACCTTCCAGATCTTTGCATCGAACACTCTTATTTTTTCAGATGAAGACAAGGAGACCCAGAGAAATCTTCCCCTTTAAGATTAAATTCCATTGGCATTGCATATATCTAATATGATCGTGTTTTTTCACCTGTCACCCTCCTCAATAGATTGTGAGTTTTTTAATATAGTAAGCATTGATTTTGCCTTTCTTTCTGTCCCTAGAGTTTAGCAAACTGATCAGTCCACAGTAAGTGTTTCCTAAAAGACTGTTGATTGATGGGCTCAGACTCATATGTTCTGCCCAGATTAATGTTTCTTTCTCTATTCTGCTTGTCCTGCCCCCTCAATTGGTAGATTGTGAAACAGAGGTGCAGACATGGGTGATTGTTTCCATCATGGGTTGGAGCTGTCTCAAGGTTTTGAAAGATTGAACTGAAACCAAAGAGAATTTGCTGGAAGGACAAATGAGTAGTTACATAGAAAATTTGGAAGGCAGGTGAACCTAGATGAATTAATGAAATCATGATCTACCTCCATATGAGAGTTTTGTAAACTCTAATTTAAGAACTTTAGTAACTTACTAACATAAGTAAAATCTAAATTAGATTTTCTTACCTGTGAAAGTATTTACCTGTGTGTGTAAATTCTGTCTTTCCTTCTTTCAGATTTGCAAAGATCTGGGAAAGATGTCTTATCAATACTATCTGCAATGCCAACAGCCTTGCCAGCCCACTGCCAAGGGTCCACAACCTTGTCAATCTGCTTGTCCAGAGCCATGTCTTCCCCAGTGCCCAGAGCCATGTATCCCCAAGTACCAAGGGCCAAGTTTTCCCCAGGGTCCTGAGCCATGTATCCCCGAGTGCCAAAGGCCATGTATTCCCCAGTGCCCAGAGCCATGTCTTCCCCAGTGCCCAGAGTCATGTATTCCCAAGTGCCCAGAGCCATGTATCCCCAAGTACCGAGGGCCAGGTTTTCCCCAGGGTCCTGAGCCATGTATTCCCAAGTGCCCTAAGCCATGTCTTCCCCAGTGCCCAGAGCCATGTCTTCCCCAGTGCCCAGAGCCACGTATTCCCCGGTGCCCAGAGCCATGTATTCCCAAATGTCCAGAGCCTTGCCCTCCTAAGTGCCCTGAGCCATGCCCACCAGCACTGTGCCAGCAGAAATGCCCCCCATGCCCTCCACCTTGGTATCGTCAATGCACTACCAAGAAGTAACAGTGCCAGATGCTAGCAGGACCATGAAACGAGGAGCTTGATCGGCTCCGTGAATGCCTGTGCTCTCTGACACTCTCTCAACCTCCATACTCCTCTGCCCTTGATTTGTCGTGCATGGAATGCCTGGGAAACGAACCTTTGTTCTTGAAGCTACAATTTTTTCAAAAATGAGCTTTCCAATTTCCACCACCATCCCCACACCTCCACAGATGGGAGACCGCAAAGAAAGATCCACCACATTCAATATCAGCTTTCCTGAAACCTTGAAGAAAAGGCAACCCTGACAGACCAGGCTCCCTGGTTCCCTGCCTCTACATCAGCTCTCCTTTGTGCTCTGTGCTGTAACCTACCTGGTCATTCCATCCCTTGTATCCTTGTAACCTGTCTCCCACTGCCCCAAATAAAACATATGTTTCATGGTGAGCCTGCAACTGTGATTTTTCTCCCATCTCCCCATCCCTTATGGTGGTGTCAGCTCATTTCATATCAATGTTTTCCATCCATGTTTAATGATTCGATATATAAGTCTTGTCTATGAATGTGTATAACAAGAACAGTTGCCTTTAGTCTAGCATTTCTTGGCTTCCCAAGTCCTTTATGTTTCTTAGTATTTGGTTTATTTCTGACAATGACCTCTGAGGTTAGGCAGCTAGGATCGTTATCTTGGTTCATCTGATGAGAAAACTAGGACATCCTGAGGTTGTATGGCTTGTCTAAAGTCGCACAACCTTCTTGTTCTTCCCATTTACATACATGGTATAACCATGTTTATAACTTTTTTAGTCATGTTCACTTTACTTTGCATCAATTTATATAAGTCTTCATATGCTTCTCTGTCCTCTGCACTGTCTTTATTTCTTATTGCATAATATTGTATTCACCTTTGAAAATTCTTTTACTCATTCCCCAATGAATAGGCACCTACTTTGTTTCCAGATCTTTTTTTCTCCTTTAATTGGGCTCATGTGGATATTTTGGTATCTATGTGACTGGGATCCAACTTTCAGAAAGCCAGATTATCAAATCTGCCGCCACTTCATAGGTCTGAGTATGCAATGCAAATTTTTAAAAATAGTATTTTTTTCCAATTACATGTAAAGACAGCTTTCAACGTTCACTTTTATAAGAGTTTGAGTTCCAAACTTTTTTCCCTTCCCTCCTTCTACCCCCACCAAGATGGCAAGCAATCTGATATAGGTTATATGCATACAATCATATTAAACTTATTTCTACATTAGTCATGTTGTGAAAGAAGAATCAGAACAAAAGGAAAAAAGCCAAGAGAAAGAAGAACAACAAAAGGGTGAAATTCTTTACTGCAATCTGCATTCAGACTCCATAGTTCTTTCTCTGGATGTGGATAGCACTTTCTTCTT
>JAQQSZ010004213.1:0-14219 GCA_028646595.1 Phalanger gymnotis | reverse complement strand
CCCCTGCCGCGGATGGCTTAAATCTTCAGCAGGCTCTTTTCTCCTGCTCTGATCCGCCACTTAATACCTCCCACCAGGTGGGCCTGGGGCCATAAGCGACTGCAGCCTAGTTCTAAAGCTGCCCCACCTCCAGTGCCCCAGGGGCAAATGGCCGGAACCGCAAACTCAGTCACACAGCTTTTCCCACTAACCTTCTCTGCTGTCTTTGCTCTTTGTGGGTTGAGAGGTCTGGTACATCCCACAGCTTGGTATTTCGGGATGCCAGGGCACTTTCCGCTCCTCTCCTGGTCTGGTAGGTCCACGCCTGGTCTGCGCGCTGCACTCAGCTCTGCTCCCCTCAGCTGGGGGCTAGGAGGTCCCTGTGGGACCGACCTTACCCAGAGAACAACCAGGCTGTCCTGCGGTGGAGCCCTGCTTCCCTCTGCCACTTTGTGGGTTCTGCAGCTCTAAAATTGGTTCAGAGCCATTGTTTTATAGGTTTTTGGAGGAACTTAGTGGGGAGCTCACACCAGTCACTGCTTCCCAGCCGCCATCTTGGCTCCACCCCCCGATATTCCATTTTCTAAGGCCCCCCTCACTATGAATTTCTATGTTCTAAGGTCTCTCCAAGATTTGATGTTCTTTGTTCCAGGGTCCACCTCATCTCTCAGGCTCTATTTCCATATCTCCTCTAGCTCCAACAATTTGTGGTCCCAACCTTCCAACACAGATTCTAAGAGAATACTCGGGCTGCATTGCTTCCATAAATGTATCTTGACAATGTTTTATGAAGTCACACCATGCCCACCCCCTTCTAGCCAAGTACACTTAGGAAGGTCAGGTGACCCCTTTCTTGAAAGGAATGGGGAGGGTCTAAGGTCAGCATAATCCAAACATACAAGTGAATCCTTGGCTTGAGCTCTGACATTCATAGCTAATCTCTTGCAAAAGCAGCCTCTACTTCAGCTATGCCCACAAGTGGCCTGGGATCCAGACACTTTACCAATAGATGCAGTGTCTCCATCCTCAGAAACAAACTCACAGGATCCTTCCATAAAACTATAAAAATATTGGTCTTGGGGGGGGGAATAATATAATTTTTCATTGAATGAAGTTTGGTCATTTTCTGTATTAGAGCACCGGCCATTGAACTCTCAAGACTTTATACAATTTCCTCATGTAGTTCTTGCTTCTTTATTTTCTGAGGAAGCTTTGTCTGGTGGCATATGACTCCTGAGTTGCTGTTACATCAGTCCTCAACAGAGAGTTGGAAGGCAACAAAACTGGTCCTCACTGGTTTTCCCACCCCATCTTTCTGCACTTGTTCTCTCATACTAGAGTTGAGTAGGAAAGTAGTCTCATAAAATAATTCTTGCTAATGTTAATAACTTCAGTGAGTTAAATAGTAGATTATCTGAAAAATATCTGTGTGTTTGGGTGGACTGCCTGCTTGATATGAGTCAACAGTGTGAGGTGGTGGACCCAAAAGCTAATACAATCATGGGCTCCATCAAGAGAAAAACCATCTAGGAATAAGGTGATGATCACCCCACTCTCATATTCAGCTTCATAGAGTGTGGTTTTTCATTCTGGGTACCGCCTTTTAGAAAGGACATTCATTAAGTAGAGCATCTCCAATGAAGGCTAAAAAAAGATGGAGGAGAGCCTTGAGACCATGCCATGTCCTAGGAGGATTCAAGGAAGGAACTTGGGCTGCTTTGTCTGGAGAAAAGAAGCCTTGGGGATTGGAGAACTGTCTTCAGTATCTGAAAAGCTGCTTTGTGGGAGATGGATTGAAGTGAGGAGAAGTAGAAACAGTGGGTGGGGGTTACAAAGAGTTCAGTGAAGGCTTGGTATAAGCAGACACTTCTTAACAATTAGAGCTTCCCCACGGTGGCATGGGCTGCTATGAGAAGTGCTGCATTCCTCTGCACTGGAGGGCTCCAAGCAAAGGTTGGTTGACTGTCATGTATATTGCCAAGAGTATGCTGGTTCAGTGATGGGTTGGAATGGAAGGTCCCTAGGAAGGTCCCTTCCAGAGCTGTGGTTGCGTAGTTTTTCTATAATGGTTGAGTTAGATAGCTTCCAGATCAAGCACGCTGGATTTCTATCATTTCAAAGAGAGCTATGAGGAGTGACTTAGTAGAGTTTTAGTTGCTTGAGGATGGACCTTATGAAGCAAGCTTTCAAATAGAGTTGGGTGGGGATGCTGGCATGCCTATGCCAAGGGAACTTCAGCATTCCCCCAAACAAGCCTTGCACCTGAGGGTTTGTAAGCGTTGCTGTTATCGACGCTGTCATCAGCTTCTCCCCATTGAGCAGGTGCACCTTGACTCTGAAGTCTCTTCTGATTCACAGATTCGCAAGTTCTATGAATGTCATCTAACATTCCTTTAGCCTTCAACCCAACAACTTCTCTGGCCCTCAGTGCTCATCACTACATTGCCTCCACCTGTCATGGCCCAGAATAACCTCACCCTATTTGTGGAAGAAAGGAACTTTGCCTACCCCATAATTTTGCCCACTCGTACTTGCACATGAAATAGCTAGAGATTGATTCTAAGGTAACCTATTATCAAATAGTGTGGTACAGAGGTTATGCCAGCCTAGAGGGAAGACTCCCCTTCCTTCCTCATGCAATATCTCATCTAGGTTGTCCCCTTCTCCCTCCCCCTCACCTCGCTGGGGCATCCAACGAAGGTCAGCAGTTAGTTACGGAGTTGTCTTTCCTCAGAACTGAACTTGGGCTGCCTTCATTTCACCCAGATCCATTTCATTGAGTAAAACTCATCAGAGACTGATCTGCAAATAGTTTCATCAAACCCTGGGGACAAAGAAAATTAAGACCCGGATGCAAAGTAGAAACGTTGTCTGTGCCGAAGATGCTGCATTTGGTAATGGATCCCTGGAGTCCAACTTAAACACATGGGAGCCACTCTCAATTTCAAAGGCCTATTCAGTCCATCCAGAACTTGAGTTGCAAAAGCCGGCACATACCCTTCCCTAGCCAAGTTGGAAGAGCATCTAACGTGTGAGTAGTAAAGCCTGAAGAAATTGGTCTATGTCACCCTGACAACTGAAGGGGAGATGTTGATTTTCCTCCAATGGGTAGCAATTAAAAGCATAAGGCGTGAAGAAGGCTGAGGGGCAGGGCTGCTCAGTAATGCTTCCCATTCCCCAAGTACATTTTACTCAATTCATCTTATCCACAGTTAAAACATTCAACACAATTAACTGTTCCTTTGGTAATGTCCTTTCAACCCAGCAGAACTCACCTACGTGATACAAGACCTGCCCTCTGTACTCTTCTCAGTGAAATTGGAGGACTGAGGCAGGCCTAATGTCTTAGAGCATTTGTGACAAATGTGTTTGCTCCTGGCATGACTGTCTGCTTGATCTAGGATGTTTCCAGTCCATCCTCCATCCCAGCCAGCCATGTTGCCCAAACCAAATAACCTAGCTCTCTAAAACACAGATTTTGCTCTGACTCTTTCTCTCCAGCTCTAAAACCTTCAATGGGATCCCATTGCCCACTAGAAAGTTTCCTCATTGGGTAGGCAATAAGGCTTAGTTGCCTATTGGACTTGGGGACAGAAAGACCTGGGTTCAAACCCCACTTCTAGCCACTCAACTTCTCTGTGAAATGGCAGTATAGTGATAAGTGTAGTGTAGTAATACATGTAGTACAGGCTATGGTGAAGCTCAAATGGGATGGAGGGAGGAGGGGGGAGATGGGAAGGGGGAGCAGAATGGACAGAGAGATCCAGGACAAGGAATAAGGCCTTCCATGGATTGTTTTCTTTGAATGCCTGGCTGTTTGAGTATAATTATGGGTTGTTTGGGTACGGCAAAGGTACAGTCTTAATTCTCCCAGGATGTTTGCTCCTTCTCTGCCATCTGTTCCACAGACATACTTGTTTTCATTGGCTCCTCTTTAATCCAAGGTTTCAACTCAAGTTCCTAAGATCAGGTTCTGAAGATCTCTGGGCTCTTATTTAAAAAGCACCCTGTGAGTGGGAAGACTGGTCTACTTCCTTTCTCTGGTGGGGTGGGGGAGGGGACATCACCTGTACAGAAAGATAAAGATGATTATTGGGTCAACTCAAGCAGCATATAAGGGAAGAAAGGGGGTCAGTCACCCAGCGGGATGGAGACTCAGATTGACCTGGTCATGGGTCTAATCATATCCGCTGAGACATAAGCATGTTCTGGGCAACTCGATAGCTCATGGCAATGGTTCTGTCCATTCCTGACCATGCTCCCCAAACTTAGTGGCACAAAGGGATTTGCTGCTAACTCACAAAGTATCCGTTCCTTTACGGGCAGTGTCAAGATCAAACAGAAACAGGCCCCTGATCCATATGTAAGCCTCTCTGGGGGCCACATATGGACTTAGTTTATCTATATTTATGCTATCTATATTTTATTGTGTTTTTATTTATTTATTATTTCCCAATTACATCTGGCTCAGTCATAAAGCATCTTATAAATGTTAACTACTTTTATTATTGTTCTGAGCCAGGAGCAGTATACATAAAAAGCCCACAATTTCCTTAGGACATTTTGTGTTCTAATCATGGCACCATGAAGCATTTTCTAAACATTAGGGGACAAAAGCCATCCTTCCTGGTTATTAGTCAAACCCTCCAAGGCCTAGAGGAAAAAAAAATATAGTTTCAAATAAGCTATAAAGGCATTAGAAATATTGACGTCCATTTGCTTTACAGATGAGAAAACTAAGGCCTAGAGAGGATATGTGACTTGTCTAAGGTCATCTAGCTAGTCAGCAGTAATGCCAAAGCTGAAACCCAGCCAAGCTTAAAAATGACTCCCAATGACTGGCCTGAAGGCTTTGCCTAGAATTATCTTCTCCTCACTTGGCTCCATGTAGGGCAGCAAGAACTGCATCTAGTAGGGTCCTCATTTCAGCATAAAGCCAGGCTCTGTCAGGAGCACAGAGAATGCAGCATATGGCGACCACCTGGAGCCAGAGCCAGATCTCAGCTGCTAAGGCCCAGGTGACAGAGAAGGTAGGGAGCTCTCTGTTCCTGGTGAGGATTCCTAGCCCATACTGTTTAGAAGGGTGTAAGGGCTACGGTCTGGACAGGTGACAGCTTTGAGGCTGGGTGCCACAAGGGAGCAAGGGTGAGATCACTTCCACCGATACGTTCTCTCTCTCTCTCTCTTTCAATCTCTCTCTCTCTCTCTCGTTCTCTCTCTTGCTCTTGCTCTCACTCTCACTCTCAATGTCTCTCTCTCTTTCAAACTCTCTGTCTCTCAATCTCTCTCCCTCTCAATCTCTCTCTTTCAATCTCTCTCTCTCTCTCTCTCTCTCTCTCTCTCTCTCTCTCTCCTCCTTCTCTCTATCTCTGTTTTGATTTCTCTGTCTCTCTGTCCTTTCAAGTTGTTGGAAAGCAGAGGGGTCCTAGCAGCGTACATGGAGGTCTTCTATCTCTATCACAAGGGCATTTCCCTAACAAGTTTCATGCCAGGTCTCAGGAAAATATGGTCAAGTAATGTAGGAGATAGGCCTGTAGAGCCACTTGGACGGTTCTTGAAAAGGAGTTCAGAGAGGGCGTGTGCCTGAGGAGACAGTCCTTAAGGAAACAGGAATCAGCCAGCTGAGCCCATTGTTATGATGGACTCCCCGGGCAGCTTCACCAAGTGGAGGGACACCAAATCCCAGAACTAGGAGGGACCCTGGGGGCCACATATTGTAACCCACACCTGATCAGCCATCCCCAAGTCAACACAACCAACAGCCTACACATGACTGTTCTGTTAGAACCTCTTCAGGGAGTGGGAACTCCCTCCCTCCGGAGACCATCCATTCTGTGTTTCCTGACATAAAGCCCATTGCTCCTAATTAATACCCAAACTATCTGTTGTCGGAATAACACTTTAAGATCTTCAGAATGCTCTCCCTATATTACCTCGTTTGCTCCTCACAATAATCCTGAGAGGCAGGTGCTCTTAATAGCTCCACTTTACAGGAGAGAAAACTGAGGCTGAAAAAGGTTGAGTGAATTGTCCGGGGCTGTACAACTCGTAAGTGTTTGAGACAAAATTTGAAGTCGATTTTTCCTAACTCCACGTCCAGCACTCTGACCACTGGGCTGCTTAATTAATGTCACTGAGCTCTTCTTCCTGGGACAAGCAGGAAAGGGTGATCTCTCTTCAATCCTTAGGGCCAACCCTTCAGTTCTTTACTGACAGCTATCATGTCTATCCCTGAATCTTCTTTTCGAAGCTACATTGTCCCAGTTTCCTCAATGGACCTTCTTATGAGATGGTCTCAAGTCCCTTTGCTGCAATTGGTTATCATCCACTAGATAAATATTTTAGTTTGTTGGTGCTCTTCTGAAAATGGCCTCCAAGATGTAAGCTGTCTTCCTTCTAACTCACACACCTCCCCCTACTTACCCCTCCCCAATCCCCCATCCTGGCTATTTCCTATCATCTCCTGATTTGATCAGCATTCTCACAGAATCACTAACGAGAAAAATGTGAACCATCCCTGGGCCCGAGACAGACTCTGGGACCACTCCCCTCCAGACCTTTCCTTCCAGTGACCAAGGACTTCACACAATTCCCTAGATGTCTAAAGGACAGAGACAGCAGGTCCAGCCACTCACTCCTCCTGCCTGTCCCTCTTCTCTTTCTGAGACCTAGGATCCAATGTGCTTTCTGAGGTGCCATATTGCCTTACTGACTCATCTCGAGCTCACCAATCAACCAGCATTTCCAGGTCTTTTTCAGGTCAACTGCTGTGCAGCCTTCTCATGACCCCTCCCCCCCAAGCTAGCATCCTCTATATCTTGCCCTTTTTCCTTTCACAGCCAAATTCCTAGAAAAAGCTATTTATAGTCACTGCCCTCACTTCTTCTCTTCTCACTTCTCAACCTTTTGCAATCTGGCTTCTGACCTCATCCCCAGGCTGAAACAGCTCCCTTCAAACTCACCAACAGGTTGTCATTTGCCAAGTCCAGTGGCCTTTCTTCATTTCTCACTTATCTTGACCTCTCCGTTGACCACTCCCTTCTTCCCCACACTCTCTTCACTCTGGATTTTCATGGCCCCTGTCCATCATCCTTCTAATAGTGGCTGTAACCCGTGGCTTTGGGCCAGGTTGTCTTCTACCCTCTATCCCTTCTCTCTCACTGGTTTCATCAGCTCTCAAGAGGTCCATGATCATCTCCAAGTAGATGACAGTCTGGTCTATTCAGCCAAACCTAATCTCCTGGGCTCCAGACATCTGTCACCAATCGCCCATTTTGAATATTTCCAAATAGATTTCTCACAGGTATCTTAAATTCACCAAGTCCAAAACAAAGCTCATAATCTTTTCCCCAAACCCATCTGTTTTCCTCACTTCCCTATTTCTGTTGAGCATACTGCCATGTTTCTAGTAACCCAGGCTGGCAATCCCAAAGTCACCTCTGACTCTTGCATTTCCTTCCTACATGCAACCAGTTGTGAAGCTCTATCTACTCTGCCTTCATAATGTCTCAGGCCCGTCCTCTTCTCTTCCCTCCTACAGTCACCGTGCTAGATCAGCCCATCATCATTCCTCGCCAGGACCATTGCAATGGCCTCCTAATTACACACCCCTTCCCCGACGCCACCTCGAGTATCTCCCCATTCCAAGCCCTCCTCCATATAGCTGCCATGTCTTCTTCTTGCCTCTAGGACCCAAGCCAAAGTCCTCTGTTTGCCATTCAGAGCTCTTCACGGCCTGGACCCGCCTACCTTTCCAGACTTAGCATACGCCACTCTCACACATTTGACATGGCCAGCTAAACTGCCCAGTCAAGCTAACCATCGGCCTTCCTTCCCGCCATTCTAGCTGTCACGGCTATGTCTTGGCACGGAGTGTCCACACCCCACCTCCTGGGGCCTCAGTCTTACTTCCTATACAAAAGCCCACCCTGATCTCCACAGTTGCAAGGGCCCTTTCCTGGGGAATTACCTCTTAGTTATTCACATAGTCGGCTAGATCCATGATCTCTTCAATGTGGATTACCTTCCAGTGATTCAGATCATAGCCCAATCGACAGCTTCCAGTTCTTTTCCCATGAGCTCACTTTAGGAGGTGTACCTAGCATGCTCCTGGGCTTCTTCATATTTCTTTAGTGAACCTGTCTTTATTTCAATTCTTCCCCATAGCTCCTTATTTGTTCTGTGATGACACCTGCTCACACCACCATGTGCTTCTCCGTCACCCTCGGAACAGGTCTCATTGTAGAGAGGGATACTTGGTATTTGAGAGACAACAAGACGTGAGGGATAGAATGCTGGCGTGGGCACCAGGAAAACCTAGGACCTGGGTTCTAGTCTGCCTCTACACATACTGGCTGTGTGACCCTGGAGAAATCACTTAACCTCAGCACTCAAGGCAGCTTGCTAAGGTTTGATGTGCCAAGAAGGTCCAGCCCTGCACTGGTCGAAGTTTTCTGCTCACCTTGGAGTCGTCTCCACCAGTGAAATCCTTGGTCCAGCTCCCAGTACCTACTTTGTACAAATGGTGTTTTTACTTCTCTCTGTTCATTTTGTTTCCTCCAAGAGTGTGAGCTTCCTTAGGGCAGGGATCATGGAGTTTTTGCTTTTTCGTAGCTAGCATCTAAGCACAGTGCCTGCACACAGAATGAGCTTGGTAAATAACTGCTCTCTGGCTGAATGAATGAATGCCTTTCCTATTATGGATTTATGAAGTGGATTTAAAAAACCCCAACTCAGGTATTGTGCTTTGAATTTTTCTCTATTATATCACATGTCAGCATTGTGCCTTATGGAGAGTTTTGGGGACTCTGAATCTGTGATTGCCTGTATTAACTGACCTTTCAGTTCCCAAGGGGTTGTAGTCTACGTAAATTCACAGGCTCTTGAGGTTTTTTCCACACCAATGATTATAGAGCTCTATATCCCCTGCCTCTATGTCCCTCAAAGGAGCAAAGCTTGGGATCCATTAAGGGCCTGAGAGGCCATATACTTCAGTATCCTCATTTTCCAGATGAAAAGATTGAGACTAAGAGAAGTTACATGACTTACCCAGGGTCTCAGAGCTAGAAAAGATTTGAAGTGGTGCGGTCCACAGACCGCCAGGAAAACTCATCTTTGTGAGTTCAAATCCAGCCTCAGACACTTACCAACTGTGTGACCCCGGGCAAGTCACCTCACCTTGTTTACCTCAGTTTCCTCATCTATAAAATAAGTTGGAGAAGGAAATGGCAAACCATTCCAGTATCTTTATCAGGAAAACCCCAAATGGGGTCCCAAAGAGTTGGACACAACTGAAAAATGACTCAACAACAACAGAATTAGAAGAATATAAATGAATGATGAATCCCCTCTTTTTATTTCTTCTTTATAAATGGAAATAGAGATAGCCAGAATTGTATTTTCCTCCATTGGTTTCTTTGCACTCTTAATCACTTGCAACTTCTTTAATTAATATTGAGAAGATAAATCACAAAGAATCATAGTATCGTATTTAGTGTTGGAAATTACTTTCAAGGTCACCGAGTCGATCCCCTCCTGCCCTCCATTTTACAGATGAGGAAACTGAAATCAAGAAAGATTAGGCAATTTGCTGAGGGTCCCACAGCTCAACAGCCTTTGAAGCAGGATTAGAATCCAGTTGTGCCTGATTCCAAGAGCAGTGCTCCAACCAGAATACCATGATGACTCTCAAGAATGAGAAAAATGAGATGGCTTCTCTCCACCCTAGCAAAAAATACCAAAGTAATACCACTTTCATTCATTCCCAGAGCATTTAAATACTCCACCAGCTTCAAGTATAGCTGACCCTTCCTGTAGGTGAAATGAGTAAACTACAGTGTTTATTAGGCACCTACTATTCCTCAAATAGTGTAGAAGGTATTGAGGAAACAAAAAAGTGACATTTGTCTAATTTTTGAGACACCTTGACCTCAAAGAGCTTTTAAACTAGACAAACGTGTCTTCAAAGTCTCCAAAGAAAAGTAACCAACATGGAAATTAGCATCTGGATCCAACTTCCCAGGCCTGATCTCTCAAACATCAGTCTCATTGACCTCCAATATTCATCCCCCTTAACCTTATCCTTCACATGCTCACTGAACCTTCTAATTCTTCAACTCTTCAGTACCACCTCAAGTCATTCTCTGTGTTTCCAACCTTCTCTTCTCAAGCCTCCCCCCTTTTTCTCTTCTCCCCTGTTTCCCTCTCAGCTGAAGATCTAGCCTTTAACTTTACTGAGAAAATTGAGGCCTTTTACAGTTAGCTACTTCTTTTCATCTTCTCTTCATGGTAGAACCCCTTGATATCATTCCCTCCATTTTCTTCTCCTTTCTCCTAGTCTTTTACAAAGATGTGGCCTTTTTTTGCCAAGGCCTTCCTAGCATCATGTGTCCTTGATCACTCTGCTAACATGTTGTCTAGCAAATTACCCAATCATTCCCTTCCCTCTAGTATGCCATTTCTCCCTATTTACTGGCTCTTTCCCTACTATTTTCAAACATGCCTAAGTCTCCCCATCCTTAAAAAGTCTTCCCTAGACCCTATCATTACCCTGTATGTCTTCTCTATTTCTCCCCAAACTCCTGTAAAAGGATGTCCACAGGCATTGCTTCCACTTCCTCCCCTCTCACACACTCCTGGCTTCTGACCTCATCACTTAATAGAAGCTGGCCTCTCCAAAGTTACCATTGATTTTTTAATTGCTAAATCTAATGGCCTTTTCTCAGTCCTCATCCTTGTTGACCTCTCTTCATCATTCGACACTATCGATCAATTCCTCCACCGAGGGGTTTTCTTCTCTGGGTTTTTGTGACCCTGTTCTCTGCCGGTTCCCCTTCTATCTCTCTTGGCTCCTCAGTCTCCTTTGCTGAGTCATCATCCATTATATCTCCTAATTTTAGGTGTCCCAAGACTTTGTCCTCATCTCTCTTCTATTTGTCCCCCACATTCTTTCAGTTGGTGACCTCATCCACTCTTCTTGGCATATCATCATCCCTATATAGATCACTCCCAGATTTATAGATCCAGCCCACATGTCTCTCCTGAGCTCCAGTTCTGTATCACCAGCTGCCTATGTGACATTTCAAATTGGACATCCCAGATACACGTCAAGATGAGAACTCTTTATCTCCTCCGCCAAACTCTTCCCTTGCTATGTCAAGGGTACCACCATTCTTACAATCGCCCATGTCTGTATCCTCCTGGTAGCTGTCAAATCTTACTGTTTCTACCCCAACAACCTCTCTTCCATATGTCCCCTTCCTTCTGCTTAGGCAGCCACCACCACAGTTCAGGTTCATCATCTCTTTACTAGACTACTCCAGTGGCCTCCTCATTGGTGTCCCTGGTTGATGAGTTTTTCTGTTCTAACTCACCCCGCTCTCTCAGCTGGCAAAGGGTTGTTTTTTCTTAAACGTAGATCTGACTAGGTTACTTCCTCAAATTCCAGTGGTTCCCTCTTGCCTCAAGGATACAATATAGATTCCTTTAGCCTTCTAAACCCTTTACAGCCTGGACCTAACCTATCTTTCTGGACTTGCCATGGATCACTCTTCACACACTGTATTCCATTTCCTACCTTCTTGCCAGGCTTTGCTGTCTGCCTGGAATGCACTCCCTCCCCAGCTCAGCTTCCTTCAAACCCAAGTTCAAGAACCACCTTTCCTTTTCCACCCAACTGCAAGTCTCCCTTCCCTGCCCCCAACCCTAGCATTTTTAGCAATCTTTTGCTTATTTGGTCTTTATTTTGAATAAATTTATTGTTTATGTTTATATATGTGCATATTACCTTCCTCACTCCTCACAAATAGAATGTATGTGCCTTGAGGGAAAGAATTATTTCACTTTTTCCTTTGTATCTCCAGTGTCTAGTACAGTGCTTGATACTTAATTTGTGCTGAATAAATGATTGTTGATTGGTTGAGAATCAATCCTTGAGGCTTTTTTTTGAGAGAGAGAGAGAGACAGAAACAGAGAGGTAGGGAGAGACAGAGAAAGACAGGGAGGCAGAGAGAAACAGAGACAGAGACACACACAGAGAGAGAGAGAGAGAGAGAGAGAGAGAGACAGAGAGAGACAGAGAGAGACAGAGAGACAGAGAGATGGAGACAGAAAGGTGGAGACAGAAATGTAGAGACATAGAGAGAGTCAGACAGAGAGACGAAGACAGAGAGACAGAAAGAGAGGGAGAGAGAGAGAGAGAGAGAGAGAGAGAGAGAGAGAGAGAGAGAGAGAAACAGAGACAAAGACAGACAGAGAAGGAAGAGAGTGTATGGGTTCTCAGTGGTTCCTAGACTCTCCTCTTCCACTGGTTGTCTCCTAAAAGCAGATTATGTCACTAAATACATTGCAGAAACAGCCTCATCCTTTCAGGGTTTGGGACATCAAGCCCTTCTTCTACCAAGATTATGTCTTCATAGGCAATGGGGCAGTTTCCTTGCTTCTCCTTTTTCCATCCTGTGGGTGAATCTGGTTTCCCCAACACAGACATCTGATGGAGAGTCCCTGATGGCAGGGGAGACGATTCAAACCATACATGTTTCTCTGGAATCCCCATACTTTGTGGAGATCAACACCTAGAGGATGCTGAGGCCAGATTCTACAGTGCCTCATTGAATTCCTGGCTTCCTCATTTACTCTCAGCATTTTCCATTTGAAGCTGGAAGAAGGTAGTCACCTTGTCCAACCCCTTCATTTGACAAATGAAGAAACTGAGATGCAGGGTAGTCACACCAATAGCAAGTGACCTAGCCAGTCATCTGACTCCACATAGACAGCTTTTTCCTCTTACACAATTCTTCCTTTTCCCTTTCATAGTTATACATTCTTTTTTTTTCTTTTTAAATTTAATTTATTTAATATATTTAGTTTTCAGCATTGATTTTCACAAGAGTTTGAATTACAAATTTTCTCCCCATTTCTACCTTCCCCCTGACTCCAAGATGGCGTATATTCTGGTTGCCCTGTTCCCCAGTCAGCCCTCCCTTCTGTCACCCCACTCCCCTCCCATTCCCTTTTTCCTTCCTTTTTTGTAGGGAAAGATAAATTTCTATGCCCCATTGACTATGTATCTTATTTTCTAGTTGCATGCAAAAACTTTTTTTGTTGTTGGTTTTGAACATCTATTTTTAAAACTTTGAGTTCCAAATTCTCTCCCTTCTTCCCTTCCCACCCACCCTCCCTAAGAAGGCAAGCAATTCAACATAGGCCACATGCGTATCATTATGTAAAACCCTTCCACAATACTTATGTTGTGAAAGACTAGCTATGTTTTGCTCTTTCCTAACCTATCCCCCTTTATTGAAATTTCTCCCTTGACCCTGTCTCTTTTTGAAAGTGTTTGTTTTTGATTACCTTCTCCCCCATCTGCCCTCCCTTCTATCATCCCTCCTTTTTTATCTTCTTCCTCCTTCTTTCGTGTGGGGTAAGATACCCAATTGAGTGTGTATGGTATTCCCTCTTCAGGTCAAATCTGATGAGAGCAAGATTCACTCATTCCCCCTCACCTGCCTTCTCTTCCCTTCCTACTGAACTGCTTTTTCTTGCCACTTTTATGTGAGATAATTTACCCCATTCTATCTCTCCGTTTCTCCCTCTCTCAATACATTCCTCTCTCATCCCTTAATTTGATTTTAATTTTTTTAGATATCATCCCTTCATATTCAACTCACCCTGTGCCCCCTCTCTATATATATGTATACACACATACATATATTCATACATACACACACATATACATATATGTATATATGCACATATATATACACACATATATATGCATATTCCCTTCAGCTACTCTAATACTAAGGTCTCATGAATCATACACATCATCTTTCATGTAGGAATGTAAACAAAACAGTTCAACTTTAGTAAGTCCTTTATGATTTCTTTTTCTCGATTACCTTTCCAAGCTTCTCTTGATTCTTGTGTTTGAAAGTCAAATTTTCTATTCAGCCTTGGTATTTTCACTGAGAAAGCTTGAAAGTCTTCTATTTTATTGAAAATCCATATTTTGCCTTGGAGCATGATACTCAGTTTTGCTGGGTAGGTTATTCTTGGTTTTAATCCTAGCTCCACTGACCTCCAGAATATCATATTCGAAGCCCTTCGATCTCTTAATGTAGAAGCTGCTAGATCTTGGGTTATTCTGATTGTGTTTTCACAATACTCAAATTGTTTCTTTCTGGCTGCTTGCAGTATTTTCTCCTTGATCTGAGAGCTCTGGAATTTGGTGACAATATTCC
>JAQQSZ010004212.1:0-14219 GCA_028646595.1 Phalanger gymnotis | reverse complement strand
TCTCTCACTCTCTTTTTTTCTAATTAAAGGAGCCATCCCTTTACTCACTTCTTATGGAGGCAAGATGAGACTTATACACGGAAAGATTGTGGGAGGGGTCTAGGGGTGATTCTAGGGTGATGGGAGGAGGGGTTTAGGGAGGATCTTAAGAAAGAGTCTAAGGAGGATCTTGATGGAACTAGGGTGAGGTCAGACTCCAGGAAGGGGGTTAAGGGTGGGAAGTAGCTGAAGGCTACCTGGAGATGACAGACAATAGATGGCTAGGCTAGTTTAAGGGTAACAAATATGGGTATAGCTGTTTTGATAGGATCAAGGATTGGAAGTAGCCAGACACTGAAGGGCTAGGCTCGGTGAAGGGTAACAGAGATTTGGGCATAGGGATAATGAAAGGCTTATGGCTTCAGGCAAACTGCTCATCAATTGGGAAGATTCAAGGAGAGTTCAAGGGGGTTCCCACAGCCTGTACTTTGGAAGATGCTTCAGATTGGCACTTCTGTTCCCCAAGGCAAGGTTAATCTATATCTCTTCTCAGGATTATGAAGTCATCTTGAGGGAATGTTGTTGTTCAGTCATTTCTGTCATGTGCAAAGGTCAGTGACCCCATTTGAGGTTTTCTTGGTGAAGATATCAAAAAGGCTTGCCATTTAACATAGTAAGAATAATTGCTACACAACATCCCTCCACAAAACAAGAGACTACACTCCCCAAAACACATAGAGAATATAGAAAAATGAGTTCGTACTTAAAGTATATATGGCAAAGTCAAGTCATATAACTTCTTGCGGTGTTGTTGTTTTTGTTTTTTTTTTCCTGGAAACATTTCTGTACCCTTTATCCTGTCTTCATGCAGTTCACATTTGCCATGGTCCAGATTTGTCCCAGGCTCCTTGTAGAATATACCTCTGTTGAGTGTGCCTAATTTGTCCCCAGATCCCAATGTAAACAATGCTCTAAGGATAGGAGAAAAAAAAAAAGCTTTTCTCTTCCTCCCCCAACATGATTTCCTCTTGAGATGGTTTATGAACTGCTCTTTCCTTCAGGCAGACCTACCACTCAAATGACCAGGTAATGAATGGTCTTGATATTTTTATACAAACCTCACAGTAAATGATTGAGTCTCTTGAGCTAATCCTGATATATTTCCTCATGTATCTCTTGTATTAATAAGTAATTATTGTATTGGGACCAGTTTTTTTTTCCTTTTCTACTTTCTCATCTAGAAATCAACCAATGTGGGAAATCTTTCTCAAAGACTCACACAGGCCAAGATCTAATCAGGAATTAAAAGAAATTCTAATTTGAGCTAATGGGAGGATTCATTGTTTATTCAGACATGTTCCCTTTCATCAGACAGGTGACATGGAAATTGATGTCTTTTTAACCAAAATTTGAGTGACTCGAATCACATGCCCCAAGACCTTCATTGTAATATAGCCCAGCCTTTCATTAACAATACTCATTATTAACATTAATTATTATTGTTGTAACAATTATTCATCGTTAACCTTAATGGTTAACAAATCAGAGTTGATTGGCACTCTCAGGAACACCTACTCTTCCAAGCTAATCACAATGAGAGGTCTTTGGTCTAACAGAGATGATCAAATGACCATCCTTTTATTTAAAAATGATGTCATTATTAATAAAATGACTAATTACCCAGAAACTATGCCTCCAACTTTTTAAACACACACATTTTTTTTTCATTTCAGCCAATGGCTTTCACTCATTGCAAATAAGGACTATTCATACCTAGTTTAGTAAAAACATTTGATTGACTGGTCCAACAGATATTTTTCTATTCTGACTTTTTAGATTAAGAAATATTTTGTAGAGAAGATGCCATTTGAATTAGGCCTAAAAGGATAGGTAGAGTTTTCCCAGGTCCATCCATATCTTGGCTAGTTTACAATGAATAAAGAATGGTAGAGTGCAAAAAAAAAATAGTTTCCTGGCATTATTTGCCAATGACCTGGGGTTGAGTCCTGATTCTCGTGTACAGCAGCCATGTATTTTTTTGGCAAGTTATTTAAGAACTCCAAGCTTCAGTTTCATCATTTATAAAAGAAAAAAGGAGGAGGGGCAGCAATTACATTGTCACCCTCAGAGGATTGTTGCAAGCAGGGGCCAAGTTCAGGAGCCAGATACTTGTGAACATGTGAGAGTTGATTGTTAAATTTTTAGTTTCAGCATTTGCATATTGAAAACATGCAAATGCCACAACTCAGAGCTTGATTTATTGTTTTGTTGATTGTCTAAACTTAAGAAAGTGATGCAGAAAATTTCACTAATGTAGATTTAACTTTAGTATGAATCATGCATACAGACAGATGTTAAACACTTACAATACACCCTGGTTGCAAGCATAAAATGAGATTGTACAAAATGGGTGCTAGAATTATCATTATAATAAGGGTAACCCATCTGGATGGGCAGCTAGGTGGCACAGTGGGTAGTGTTGGACCTGGACTCAGGAAGACTGCTGATCGTGAGTTCAAATCAAACTTTAGACACTTACTAGCTATGTGACCCTGGGCAAGTCATTTAACCCTGTTTACCTTAGTTACTTAAATCTAAAATGAGTTGAAAAAGGAAATGACAAACCACTCCAATAATTTTGCCTAGAAAACACCAAATGGATCACAAAGAGTAGACCATGACTAAAACTGACTGAACAACAAACCCATGTTCTTCCTAATTATGAAGAAAGCATTTTACAAACCATAAACTACTATGTAGATATCAAATAGGACTACTGAAGACAGAGTTCATGTTAGGAAAAGTACAGAAGGCGACATGGTTAAGAAGGTCATGCCTATTCAAAGATGAAAATGAAGAAAACTGTGAGATATAGAAAGCCCAGTTATGCTGGTCCTTGAATATGAGTGGAGAGAGAAAAACAGAGAGACAGAGACAGAGAGAGACAGAGACTGAGAGAGACAGAGAGAAAAAGAGAGACACAGATAGAATCAGACAGAGACAGAAAGACAGAGAAAGAGAAATAGAGTCAGACAGAGACAGGAAGAGGAAGACAACTGTACATAGAATCAGACAACAAAAGAGAGATAGTAAAAGAGTCAGGAAGTCAGAAAGAAATATATAGAGAGAACATATATTAATTGCTTCCTATGTCCCATCACTGTTTTGATGACTGAAAATAGAAAAACATAGAAGACAGCCACATCCCTTGAGGAGTTTATGTACTAATGGAGGAAAACAACAGATAAAAGGAAAACCAGAAGTGTCGTGGCTGTCTGGAGCTGAGCAATCTGGAGTCATACCTCACTTGTCAAAGCCCTCTAAGGTTCCAGGCCCAGCATTCAAGTTTCCAGCGGCTTGAAGGGAAAGTTGATGACCTGAATACAGAGGGTAGAGCTAAAGATGTATAGAAGTGCTGAGCAGTTTGACCTTGCATTGGGAAGCAATGCCACATGGGAATTTAGGATGAGTTTTTAATAAGGAGTAACAGGTTTACAATGGTGCTTAAGGAAGATGAATTCAGACAATCCTATGCCAGAAAGACTGGCTGAAGTAAATATTAGACATAGGTACTCTAGCAGGGAAAGGCAAGAAGATTCAGAAAGAAGCTGTTACAACAAGAAAAATAATCTGTTCATGCACACTAATTCATAAAATAGTGAGGACTGCTAGGTGGCACATACAATAGATAGAGAGCCAGGGCCTGACCTCAGGCAAGATCTGAGTTCAAATTCAGTCTTAGACACTAGCTGTGTGACCCTAAGCAAGTCACTTAATCCTGTTTCCTCACCTGTAAAATGACTTGGAGAAGGAAATGACAAACTACTCCAGTATTTTTGCCTCAAAAACCCGAAATGGGGTCATCATGAGTTGGACATGATTGAAATGACTGAACAACAAGTGAGTATATGAGCAAGAACTGGGATGGTCATGTTGGGAAGAGGATCATTATATCAGAAAGTTGAGGACATGATTTGCAATTGCTTTAGATTTAAGTGAGGGAGGGCAGTGCAAAGTCAACAGCCTCACTTTCTCCTCTAGAGCCATCTAGGTCCAGTGCCCAGAGGCAGATCAGGAGAACTAGAGATGGCCCAGGATGAAGCTGGAGACCTTGGCCTTTTTAAACTAAGATCTTTCCAAGTTCTCATTTTGAGTGAGGCAGCAGCCATTCAGGGATTAAGGCTATTTAAGAAGTGATCTTAAAAAAAAAAATAAACTCAAACTTGGAGGGGAAGACCATGGGGTTTGCTGGCCAAAAGAACAAGAATTACTATTTACATTCACTCTGAGCCATCAGGGACCCAAAAATAACCATTAAGTGGTGCTTGGGCAGGGACCCGTTGTTGGCCAATGGATGACCGCCAGAGTGAATTGGGTTTAAAGCTTGGTCTTTAAGAAAAAAATCTAGCCAGTAAACCCCAAGATGTCTGAGTAGATTTCAGCCATCAAAATTTACCTTCCTTTGGGCAGAGCATGTTCAAGTAAAGGCATGATATCCCATGTGGGGACAGGGGAGGAGGGAAGAATGTTGGGAATGGAAATGGAGGGATAGAATGGGAACAATACTCCAAAGAAAAAGCAACAGCAGCAGCAGCAGCAAATATTCATCAGGATATTCTGGGCAGAGTGGACAGCAATGCAAGGAGTGCAAACTTTGTATTTTTTTTCCTATGACATTTTCAGAGAAACTTTTTTGAAAAAATATCTACAGGAAAATGATAAATATTCTCTTTGTCTGTGGGCAACAGACGTTATACAAGGTTGACCAGATACTGGTGTCAGTGGCTTGCATTCGAATAAGCATGCCAGTCAGGTAGAAGTGAGTCAGAGTGCAATGATATTGACAGCTGTCTTTTTTAGTCTTTTATTAGTTGACAATCTTCCACAACTTTATTAGTTCAATTGAATAGATATTTTGAAATGAAGTGATTTAATGGCTCAGCTGAATGTACAGCAATTTGCATTAAATTACCCAAAATCCATTTATGTAAGAGTGCACTGGAATTAGGAGGACTATGCCACTGGTAATTAATCGGTAATGGTGCCAGCAATGTACATTTCTGGGTCATGAGTCATGAAGGAATCAGTTTCCCTTGAAATAGTTTCTCGGATACTTATATTTTACCAGGACAAGCTTTGCCCTTAAATGCCCTCTTTGAAATGCTCAGAAATTCTGCATCACTGTCACAGGAATGAATCTGGCCTAGGAACATTACAGAAATTGAGTATTTTTTTTGCAGGCTGGAAATCTAATGCCAGTGGTAATATATAGGTAAGTATATCACCATTCATCTGTATCAGCTAAAACACATTTTACTAAAAGGAACAGGAAATCAATAAGTAGACCAACAAAATAGTTTGGTATATTTTCCCTTTTCCCTCTTAGCTAGACATATTTCCAGAGAAAACTCTAGGTTTCGGTAATAAAAGCGATGGAACATCTCTATATCCATATTGTAAGAGAATATGTTTCTTCAAATAGAGTGCCTTTACTTTAATAGTAAAGATTACTGTAGCTTCATCCCTTCTATTTACTTTTCCCAATTCCTACCATATTTATAATCATTCCCTCTACTTCTTTGATTCTGCTACCATCGGCTACCTCTTAGTACTGCAATTCTCAGAGAGGTTGATAGTTAAGACTGTAGTTATTAAACTAAAGTTACTGAAACCTAATTGAACATCTTTTGAGAGTACATGGTATAAAAAAGTACAGAACCTACCCTTGTGACCGTATGTAATAGTAATTAAGGTGAGACTTTTTGCTTTTCTTCTCTTAAGTGCCTTTAATGATTCTGGCCTTTGTTTGAATGGGGCAGATAAAGTGGGCTCTTTTAGTCTTGGAGTATTTCTCAGCACTGAGACAATTGGGAGTCATTGATTTGTATGTGATATGATCCTGGGGATGGAGAACTTTCCCAGACCCAGCCTGGGTGAGGTCACAGCCCTCAGGGCTCCAAACTGGATATAACTGGGGAGAGCTTGGCGTTTGATTTTGGGGGCACAGTCATGGAAGGAGTGTTGAGACTCTGGGCAAGCTGCAAACTGCCCTCCAGCTTTGCAACCCAGATGTCGGTACTGTTAACTGTGTTTTGTGATTTGAGTCAGACAAGGTCTGTCTGTTGATGTTGTATTGTAATTTGTTCATATTTACTCTGAAGTTCAGAGCGCTAGCTTTTTCCTCAGAACTTAGTGAGAAATATTTGTATGTTGGTTTGAAATAAGATTGTTAACCCCTTAAAGTTACTTTCCTCAGTAAAGCAGATCAAAGAACCTGTGCTGGCAGCTTTCTGGGCACTGGTTGTTGGTGGATCTTACACTCCCCCAGAAGCTGCTAGCAAGATTATTGCAACACCCTAAAGACCCAGGTTCAAGTCTACCTTGTGACACATATTTCTATGTGGTCTTGAGCAAGTCACTTAACTTCTCTAATATTAATTAGAGGAATTAGTAAGGAGTTTTTACGGCAGTTTTTTAAACATTTTGTGGGTCATGAGCCACTTTGGTAGCTTAGTAAAGTCCTAAAATGATCATTTTAAATAACTGGAGGAAATGCTAAATTTCAGAGTTTAGTGAAAATAGAGGCTTTTGTTTTCCTGTCTAAGCTCATGAATCTGCTGGAATCTATCCATTGAACCACTATTTTATGATTATAAGTTATAGAACAGTCGCAGATCAAAATTGTTAGACAGTTTCTTGATCCAGAGTGGCTTATACCAAGGAAATCAAAGAGTTACTCCCCCACAAATATGTGTGTGTATATATATATGTATATATATATATACACATACATATACACATATGTATGTGTGTGTTTATACACACACATATACATACCTATATATATATATACATACATAGATGGATAAATATAGATATAGAGATTATATCTATAACTACATATGCATGTATATGTGTATTATATACTATATATGCAGACATATATACATGTGTATATATACCAGTATATATGTATTATATACATATTTGTATATGTGTGTTATAGAGTGTGTGTTAGCTTTAATAACGCAAAACTATAAAGACACTTGAAATACCCCACAGGTTCATATCTAAACATTATATACATGCATACATACGCATATACACACAGACATGATATACACATGCATATTCATATATGCAAAATCTATTTATATGGCTATGTATATTGGAATATGTATATATGCATATTTATTCATGTGTGTATATTCATATGCAAATATATGTTTCTATAATATTTAACTCATTTTCTTTGGTGAAAACTCTATTTTTGCTTTTTCAAAAGCTGCTCTATTTCACCTGTCTGATGACCCCCTCTACTGATACTGTTTATGAGTACCTTCATGTTTTGGCTTTTGAGTACTCTTTGTCATGTCTTTACCCCTACAAGGGATCAGAGGGCTTGCGAAGTCCCTTTTAAGGCTGGTCATCCACCTCTGATGTCAACCTGACAGTCAAACTCTCACCTGTATCTCTTAGAAGGTGCACAGTGACAACACCCTGGTAAAATTCTCTTGGCAGACAGGCTAAAGCAAATTAAGTGTAACTGATGGGCCTCAAGCCTATGCATCAGTCGATGTCTATCCCAAGCATGTGAAGACTTCTCCCCTGTAGAATGGGTGGATGAAAACAATTTATTTCAACAGCCATGAAGTTGCCTGAAATAGATGTTGTGGAGCACTTAGAGCTTGGTCAGACATAGAATATACTAAAACCATCCACAGGAAATTACCAATCGTCTTTTTGTTTTGCCACTTGACTAAGATGATTCTGGAAGAAAGAGTGGGGTTGACTGTGTGAACCTCTGTCTCACTTAAATTTACATTATGTGCAAGTGAAAATATCACCCTGAGAATGAAGGACCACCACCACCAACAGGGGATTAGAGTAGATCTATTGGAGGGAGTGATAAAGGAAGAAAAAAGCTGAGGCTAGGGTAAAAGCATTACTGCCATTGATATGTTTGTCAATCCATCTTCTACATTTTATTTTAGAGTTGTATGATAGCCTTTGGAGAGGCAGTGTGGTACAATTGGAAAAAAATTTGAAACCAAAAATATGGATTTGAATCCTGGCTTTCTAGCTTATTACCTCAGAGGTTCTAGGCAAACAAGTTACCCTTCATTGGCTGTTTTTTTTTAATCCTCAAAGCCATTGGGGTGGATTAGATAATTGCCTAAAGTCCCGTTCAGTTATGAATCCATGATGTTTGTTTACTCTTATGATTATTTTAAATAATTCTTAGAATCCTGGATTCATTCACCATATGAGTTACATTGACCTTCCCACCTTCATCACTGATAACAAAGATCTATGGTTATGTCTAAAACTTAGCACACATAACTCTCTGGAAAACTATAAATGCTTCTCAAAGAAGCCTTTGACACTCAAAGGTCTAAGAATCCCAGGTGCTTTATAAATAGCCCGTAAGTCACAGGACCCCCAAAGCTTCATCTCTATTCTCTTTCTCTGTAGCGTAACACACAGTGGTGTGCTGTTAAATGTCTAACAACCAGCTTTCTGGAAAACAAATCCACACCTAATACATTTTTTTAAATTTAATCTGTATTATTAACATTATTGCCATGGATATCTTAAGTCTAAACAATCAGTAAGATAATAAATCATGGCCCTAATTTGTAGTGTTTGCCAATTTCCAAAGCGTAAATGCTCAGTATGAAAATGAAGTAATCATCTCTCTGTCGAAGGTATTGCCAGCTACCCCTGCATCCATAGCATTTGAATGAAATTGGGTCTTTTTCTCCTATTATTAAACATGCAGAACACTAGACACCATCCAAGACAATAGATAGAAGACATTTCCATACATTGTGCCCTTGTTGAAGACTCAGTTCCCTGCTCATCATATTCCTGTAATATTATTTTCTCTAAAGAGTATTTGGTCTGAGTGACAAAGATATTCTGGTCCATGCCTATTGATTCTGTTTATTCTTATTCTGGAAAGCAATAAACTGCATAGCATAATTGCAAAATCACTATCTGTCAACACTCTACCCTTGAAGTTTTCCATGCAAATGATAAATAGGACAAAGGCAATTTAACAGATAAGAAACTGGAGGAGCAAGGTAATATAGGGTGCATTTGATTGCTGGAACATGCAGTATGGGAATTTCATTGCAATCAGAAATTAGAGGAAACTTTGCCATTGGAAATAACAGGTATGGAAAGAATTTAGCATATTCCATGAAAACCATATGAGGAATAGAACCAGTGGACAACATTTATCATACTTGAAACCCAAAAATAAATCTCTACGATATTACCCCACACATGATCCTTCCAATTGTTTAGTCAATGGCTGGCATGTAATTAGTATTTAGTGAATCCTGGTGGACTGATTTCTTGATTGTTGTACTCATGGACAAGCTTTTAAGTTCTATCCCTTCACTCTCTCATTATCATTCTCCCACTCTACCATTATTTCTTTTACTTTTTTATAGGGAGGAACGTAGGGCAATTGGGGTTAAGTGACTTGCCCAAGGTCATACAGCTAATAAGTATGTCAAGTGTCTGTGGCCAGATTTGAATTTCGGTCCTCCTGACTCCAGGGCTGGTTTTCTACTCACTGCCCCACCTAGCTGCCCCCTCCACCATTATTTCAATATTTCTAATAACAAGTAACACATCACCTCTTGAGGCAATCCACTCTACATTCAGATAACTCTAATTGTAAATAATTTATTTCTGACACTAAACGTAAATTTATTTCTTTGCAATCTATACTCCTATCTTGGTCCTGGGGCCAAGTAAGAAGGTCTCAACACATCATCTCTTTTCAAATCTAATATTCCCCTGGTTCTTCAACTGATCATTGTAGGGTACAGGCTCCAAGCCTTTCACCATCCTACCTACTCCCTTCTTGAAAATTGAAATAATCAATGTGTTTTCTACACTGTAGGGCCCAGAAATGAATGCAGTCTCTCAACTACCAGCATCACCAACAACCAACATTCACTACTACCACAATAGTTGTAGCCACTGGAAACATCAGCACAACCCATCACTACTGATACCAACACTACCCATCACCAACACTTTATATCTGAACTACTTGCTCCTTGATGGAAGTTATTGGTGTAGTCTTATACCAGAACAGTAATAGTATAACTGTTCTCTGTTCTGTCCCTCATGGTGACCAATTAGAAACATTTTCTTTAAAAAAAATTGATGTACTTTTTTGTTGTTTTTATAACTAAGTCTTTTCCGATGTATTCTCACTAAATAAAAAAATGTTGCATAGAACCAGCAAACACATCCATGCATCTGTTTTGCTGATTCATTAGTCCTCTACCTCCCCATCTAAATGGCAAGACATTTCAGACATTTCTGGTTAACAAATTTAAGCTGGTCTCTCCGAAACAAATCTTCTAATCCCCCTTATATGCAAGTCGAATGGGTTTAATGGGGAGGGGTACCTTCTCACTTGCTGTTTTAAACACAAAATCTGAATGACTAATTTTCTGGTATGCTGTAGTGGTAATTCCTGTTCATATATATTTTAGAATGGATGGCTGATAAGATCATTTCCAACTCTTAGATTAATAAATTCTATGCTTTTTTTTCCAAATAATACTTTATTTAACCGGAGTAATCATTAAATTAAGATCATGGAATAATGGATGGAAATTATTAGGAATATCTATGTGGAGTCTGACCCAGATCAGCTCCATAACTCTGGGCAAAATATATAACCTCTCAGCACCCCAATGATAAAATAAATGAATTAACAAGTGTAAAAAATAGAATGAATGAATATTAAATACTTGCTATGTGCCATTTTATTTGTTAAAACATTGAGACTATAAATAGAAAGAGCTGCTTGATGCCTTTTCTCAATGAAATCATAATCTAATGTGGAGAAAACACATAAAAGAACACCTGTATGAAAGAAGAATGGAGAAGCCAAGACTTCCTAAAAGGGCTTCAGCAGGGCAGATAACGACTCTCAAGAATCCTTAAGTTACATTAGGAGGTAAGATGATGAATGGTGCTAGGGTTCTGTGTGGTACAGAAGTAAGACAGATGGTCAGACTCAGAAGAAGTGAGGAGGCTACTCTACTTCACCAAAAGGAATAGAGTTGGGCCCATCAATCTCATCCTAGCTATATGAGCAGTCAAGTTGTAGAAAAGGACCAATCTGCCTTAGTAGAGATTTTCCTTGCCAGAAGTTCTCAACACTAATAAACATCACTGGGCTAGTTTAAAAAAAGTCTGAAACAAGGTACCTGACCAACATTTCTAGGTAGGTGAAGAATGGTGCAATGGAGAGGAAAATGAAATCAATATCTCTGCATTTACAAGCCTCTCATATCCTGGAGGTGTAAGGCTTCTCTCGTTGCAGGCCATTGGAAAATGTTTCACAGAAATTACAAAACTGAGAACACAAGCACCGCCCGACTTCAGCTGCACACTCGTTGTTTAATAATGTACATTTCTGATAGTGATTGATGGGTGTGATGGTTCATATATTAAAGTACCTCAATAGAAAGATTAGATTCTATTTTTTTTCCTTCTCAGCTGAGCAAGTCTATCAATTCCAAGCATTTCTCTGCAGGCCTGATACTGGGTACATGTCAGACATATACTTAAAGGTCAGCAAGATTACAATTAATTTTGAAGAGTTTTGAGGTGGAGGTGGGTAAACCCAATTAACTCCTTGTGGGCAAATAGTTAAAAAAAGCAGAGGGCTGACCTTATTTTATCTAAAGCCAAGAATCCCAGAATCTCTGAGACCAACTAGCCTAGCCTGGAGCTCACTGGGAATCCTTACAAGTGGTCACCCAGGCTTAACTTCACAGCCTTGAATTAGGCAAATTAACTCTGCCTTCCTATAGAGACCCATTCCACCACTGGACAGCTCTGAATTGAATTTAAATTTTTGGTTTGCTTGATTATATTCCCTTTCAGTCAGCCAAATCTTTGTGCAACTTCCAAATTGTTCACAGTATTTTGTTGTTATTCTTGTGAGAGCAAATAGAACATGTAAAATTTCATTTATGTATTTAAAATAACTAGACAGTATAAAGTTGGAATATTGCTGTGGCATAGGAAATTATGAGTTAGAAAAAATGTGGAAAGACTTTTACTTATGAAGGGAGAGGTTATCCACTCAGAAAAACAGAGGACAAACAATTATAGTACACTTACATAGAGGCATATGAATGCATATATCTATATATATGAGTATGATTATAGATCTCTAAGTATATGTTCTTGTATATATTTATATATACATAAGTATATAAACACAGATATATTGTATATACATATAAGTATATATTGTGTATATGTGTGTCTATATATGTGTATATGCACATACACATATACATACACATATACACATACACGATTCACACATGCATGCACACACATATCATAATACATGCTTCTTGGGCGGAGAGGAAGGCAGAAAAAGAACAAAGTAAAAATTTCACATCAGAGAACAAAAGAAACTTTCAAAGAAGCAAAAAAAGGTGAACAGCTCAGAACACAATGTGTAGTATTTATTATAAAAGCTTTCTTGAAATGGAAATTTATTGATGTATATTTTGAATCCTCTCTTATGTTCTGTTGTACACATGGCAGTGCTTTTCCTTTCTTATTACGTATTTAAGTTTTAGTATTTAAGCTAAAATAAATCAATAAAAGAAAAAAATCTGTAGCACATCCTTTTATATATTGCATTTTAGCTTTCATTCAAAAATATTATTTTTCTTTTCTCCAGACTAAGTATCCTCAGTTCCTAGAACAGATCATCCTGTAGTGCTGTCTTCTGTCCCTTGACCATCCCTCATCACACTCAATCCATCGATGATTCAGCAAGGATTTACTAAGCACCTACTATGTGCCAGGAAGTATGTGCACTGCTAGTAATATGAGGATAGCATTGAACACTATGCCCTGAAAGAGTTTACTTCCTATCTCTTATGGATAATCTACTTTTTATGAATTTTTTCCTAACTAAGTGTGAATAGATCTAAAACAATATAGTTATCTCTTCCACATTTGGACTTTCCCTGTTGCATTTTTTTTTATTTTCTGATGGAGAAAGGCAGGGCAGTTGGGCTTAAGTGACTTGCCCAAGGTCACACAGCTAGAAAATATGTCAAGTGTCTGAGGTCGCATTTGAACTCAGGTCCTCCTGACTCCAGGGCTGGTGCTGTACTCACTGTGCCACCTAGTTGCCCCACCCATTGCAGTTTTGATATAAGAAATCTACTGGAGGGGGGGCAGAGCCAAGATGGCAGCTGGAAAGCAGGGACTGCCCTGAGCTCCCCAACAAGTCCCTCCAAAAACATATAAAAATTGGCTCTGAACCAATTCTAGAACTGCAGAACCCACAAAGTGGCGGAAGGAAGCAGGGTTCCAGCCCAGGACAGCCTGGATGGTCTCTGGGTAAGGTCTATCCCACATGGAGCTGGGAGCTGGGAGCTGAGGGGAGCGGAGCTGAGCAAAGCAGAGCCCAGTGTGGGCAGTGCAGACCTACCATACCAGGAGACTACACGAGTGTGCCCTAGTGCTCTGAATCAGTTAGCTGTGGCATTTACCAGACGTCTCAACACACAAACACCAAAGACAACAGAGAAGGTTAGCGGGAAAAGCTGCAGTGACAGGGAGTTTGCGGTTCGGCCACCGCCCCTGGGGCAGCAGAGGTGGGGCAGCTACAGAACTACAGCTGCAGTTGCTTCTGGCCCCAGGCCCACCTGGTGGGAGGAATTAAGTGGCAGATCAGAGCAGGAGTGAAGAGCCTGCTGAAGATTTAAGCCCAGTCTGGGTAGGGGGGTCTTGGGGAAGGAGGAGTGTTGGTGTGGCAGCACATCTGCCCAAGTGCGGAACATAGAATTCTTTAGTCTACAAGCAGTCATACCCCGCTGAAAAACTCAAGGATCAAGTAAGTTGGCTGGGAACATGGCCAAGAGGCGAAAACACACCCAGATTCAGTCTCAGACTCTGGAATCCTTCTTTGGTGACAAAGAAGACCAAAACATACAGTCAGAAGAAGCCAACAAAGTCATAGAGCCTACAACAAAAACCTCCAAGAAAAACATGAACTGGTCCAAGGCCATGGAAGAGCTCAAAAAGGATTTGGAAAAGCAAGTTAGAGAAGTAGAGGAAAAATTGGGAAGAGAAATGAGAAGGATGAGAGAAAACCATGAAAAACAAGTCAATGACTTGCTAAAGGAGACCCCAAAAAATACTGAAAAATATACTGAAGAAAA
>JAQQSZ010004211.1:0-14219 GCA_028646595.1 Phalanger gymnotis | reverse complement strand
CCTTGGGCTTTTAGACCACTAAAACCCTCAGATATTTTTCAGATGAATTGTTGTCTCTCATTCCCTTCCTCCCAATTTTGTCCTTGTACTTTAAATTCAACTTAAATCTTTAGACCCTAAGACCTTTTTGTCCCTTGATGACCTCTCTTTGTATTTTCTTTAACCCCACAGATCAGTCTCTTGAAAAAAAGAACAACACACACCTAAAAAGATGAGAAGATTGCTTTCACTATTCAGCATTTTCTTGAAAACTGCATTTATATACCATTCTTGTATTTCTCTTTTTTTGGGTGTTTGCAAATTGAATAATCTGCTAATCTTTTTTTGGGGGGGGAGGAATATATAATATCTCTTTTTAAACATTGATTATTAGGCTTATGTTTGCAGGATATATTATTTTAAAGTGCAATTAGAGCCCATTAGCTTTTTAGAATCCACTCTTTCTCTTCTTCAATTTCACACAAATACAGAATAATCCAGGGTTTTTTTTTGAGGTGCCTTTCATTCATATTTCCTTCATAAAGGCATTTATCTTTCTCCTGAATTCTTGCAAAATTTGTTTGTCTTGAAATTATGAAATGTAGGTACATCATACATTAGAATTTGAGGAGTGTGTTTTACTTAGTGACAACACATGGATTTGATTGATCAATGTTTTGTATTTATATATTCTGTACTTTGGGGGTATTTTTCCAATAATATAATGTTCGGGTTTTTTAAAAAAAATTATGTCCCTATGAGAGACCTAGGATCCTTAAGTTATTTCTGTCTCATTTTTTATTTCTTAAGTTATTTCTTTGAAGTTGGTCATTTTGGCTTATATAGAATACATGTGTTCTTTAAATTTTGTTCCTTTTGTTCTACCTGCCAAATTTTTCTCCACTGGTATTTCTATGGATTTCTCCAAATCTATTATTTTCTTTCTCAGAGCTTCTACTTTTATGAAGAGATTCTCCATTGTGCTTTTATTTTTTTTCCTATTCTATTGCTTATGTTTTAAAATTCTATGTTAAAAGGTCTGAATTTTTAACCTTCATTCCTAATTTCTTCTTTTTAAAGTTTTGGGGTGTTTTTTGAACCATTTTGGAGTTTTGTGCTGTTGTTCCAAAATTCTAGAGGAGTCTGCAGGATTCTACTTAAAATTTTAATTCTTTTTTTCTACATTATAATTCTTGTTCACTGTGTTCTGCCTTCTCTTTGGGGTTTTATTTATTTTCTTCTGTTTCTATGATGCTTTCCATTGGTTTATCTTGTGAGACAGGATTTTGTTGAAGTTTTCTCTCTTGCATACTTGTTCTGTCAACCTTTCATTTGTATTCCTAATTACTTGCTTTTGGGTTCCCTTCTGTACCATAGATCCCTTACTGCATTTTCCTTCCCTCCCCCCTTCCCCTTTGCTGTATAGATCCCTGATAATGGGATATTGGTGCCCTCAGTCTTCTTGTGATTGGGGATATAGAGAACCAGCCAGGAAAAAGTCCCCTTTACGAATAAAATTGTGTGGATTGAGGATGACTGGGGAGAGAAATGGACCTAACTGGATTTCTAGTCCCTTTTCCTTCAGTACGGTTGCTATCCCTCTTCTACCCATTGGTACTTGTGAGGTTGCTTTTTTACACTCAAAAATGAGTATATTATACATACGTGAATATATATATATATACATTTATGTAAGTGTGTGCATATCTCTAGTACATTTTATCTCATTAGATTCAGCACATTGTGTTATCCAGTCAATATCTTTTTGGATCTTGGCTCTATCATCTAGTGTGTTGGATATCCCTCCCAGATTGGTGTCATCTGAAAAATTTGATAAGCATACCACATGTGTCTTTATTCAAGCCATTGACAAAAATGCTGAACACAAAGGTAAAGTGCAAATTCTTGGGCCATCTCAGACTGAAGTGGCAGGAGAAATCCTGCCAACTTGGAACTGAATCTGCTTTTGACTAGGCTGTTCAACTGGTTTTGAATTCAAATATATTATTACCCAACCCACATAATTCCTCCTTGTCCACAAGAATAATACATGCTACTTTATCAGATGCTTGACTAAAATCTAGGCGAACTCTGTATGCAGAATTTCTCTGATTTGCCAGTTTAGTAACCTTGTTAAAAAATAAAATAATGTTGATTTGGCATGACTATTTTTAAAGCCATGCTGACTTTTTGTAACCAGCATGTTTACTAATAATGATATTAGTAACTGTTAATGGTGTTTTAGAATTTTCCCAGGAATTAAAGTTAAGTTTACTAATCTATAGTTAAAAGATCTTATTCTCTTCCTTTTTAAAAACTAGAAAAACATTTACTCTTTTCTAAGTTCCTTTGAATTTTTCATTTCCCATTCTCCATGATCTATCTAGTTTCCTCTCCATTAAGAAGAGCCTCAAGCACTAAGTTGTCCTTTTCCTTTTCTAATTCTGTATGGCATTCTTCCTTTCTGGCCTCCTTATAAATATCAAATTTCCCTTCTCCTACTTCATGTCCTCTCCTCTGTACGTAACTGCCATTAAAGCTTTGTTTGAATGAAAAGAACACTTCATTTCTCTTGATTGTTAAGTGGGGAGACCCGTGAGCCCCTTCACATTCTTTTCTAGGAGGGAGATCAGTCTACTCTTAGAAAATAAGAAACAAGAATATAAATGCCCCAATGCTGTTTCTATGCTGTTTTCTGTACTGATTGTGATTCTCAACTTTATGGTTTGAACTACTTGTTGGTGTATATACTTCATTAAGATCTTTACAACCTTTTATTACCTCAACCACTTGATGACCACATCTTGTCTCCTTTTTCTTCTCCCATTAACCAACTTATTTCAGCAGTGTGCTTTATACTTGTCAATTTACTTTAACCCATTTGCTTTCTTTACCTTTTCTTACTTACCTTGCCTTGCTAACTACCTTTTCCTTCTCCTTGGGTCTTTTCTTTAAGTCTTTATTCCTCAATCTTTTTTATCCCCTTCAGAATGAGTCCTTCTCTTACTTTATCTCAATTTGTTCTCTTTTGTGTATCTTCGAGTTCTCCAAAATTTCTCCTCCCCCAAATTCATTCCCTAGCCATCTTCACAAGCTCAATCTCTTCAAAATCAATTTCTTTCTCCTTACAAAGCTCAAGTCCTTGTTTTCTCTCCTGTTCCTTCTCTGGTAAACTTCTCACACAGAAAACCAAAGTGGTATCTGGACCTTGAGATGGTTTTCCTTAAAATTTTCTTCAATTTCTCTCCTCCCCTGCAAAGTTCAACATCCCTCCTTCACAAGTCCATATTTTTAAAAACGACCTTCATAATTTCTGTCTACTTCCTCAGTAAACTCCTCTCTTTTGCTTCTTCTTTTACATGGAAACCACAAGTAGTAATTTATTTTTAAGCACAAAGAGCAGGGGAAGAGGAAATGAACCTACAAATAGCTTGGTATGAGATCCAATTAAGCCAGATCATCCCCAAAGAATTTGCAGATGAAACTGGAAAGAGGATGTCAAGAAGATGAGAAATGGAACAGATCTGGCACAATTTCTACAGCAATATGTATGTGTAGTGTATGTGTATACATATATGTATATATGGATATCCATATATATGTGTATGTATACATAACATCAATAACAGTAGAGCCATCATACGAAGAATTGGTAACTAATGCTCAAGAAAATGAGACTGGGAAAAATAACAAGAAATAACAAAATATAGAGGAAATCCATATTGCAGATAACACAATTTTAAACGCAATCAGAACAGGTTTTCAAAATATATCTCATAGTAGAGAAGATTCCAAAAGAATAGAAAAGATCATTCTATAATAATACCAAAAATTGACAAGAAGACGTAAGAAACTATAGATGCAAAGTATTACTTTCTCAACCCATAAAATCTTTATGAAAACTGTTGATTCACATTTTGAGTAGATACTTCGTGAAAATAAGAGAAAGGAATAGCCAGACTTTTCATAGATGATTTTTTTCAGCACATCATATAGTCAGAGTCAGAAATGAAGGAGAGGTCTTGAGAATACAAGACTCTGTTTTGTTCAGTGGTTACAAATGAGCATTTGAATTCCAGCAAACTTCACCTTCAAGGGAGTCACGCATGTGCATGATAATATCATTGGAGGGCACTTTAGAGATACAAATATAGAGATTACTTTGCTGAATGATCCTTTATTCATCGATATTATGTGAGCCATGAAATAAGGTGATCCAATCACCAAAGTTGTTCTCCACTACCATGAAGATTGGATTATGCAAAATTCAAATGGAAAAGGGGATTTACAGATGGTCTTATTTGTGGATGATATTAGGTTGCTGCTCTCTTGGGAAAAAGAAGACTTAGGAAGAATGCGACGGCTATCTCCAAGTATTCAAAGACTGTCCTGTAATTGAGGGATTAGATTATTCTGTATGACTTTTGAGGGCAAAACTAGAAAAACGAGGTAGAAGATTCTTGGTCAAATGTAAGATTAAAAACTCCCCAACAATTAGAGCTATTGAAAAGTAAACTGGGTTGCTTTGAGATGTATCAAGTTCTATACCACTTCAAAAGACACAGGTTAATCATTTAACTATGTAGCACTGTAGAAGCAATTCCTGTGCAAGTATTGGTGGAACAGATTTTCTCTTAGATCTTTTCCAACTCTGAATTTCCTTGATTTTTGTAATTCATTGGCCATGTAAATCATTGCGGGTAGAACTGGATATGATACAAAATCAATCATTTGAAGCTGAGTTTCTCTTGAGAATATAAGCTTCTTCTGCTTCATCATCGTTATCGTCATCACTATCATCATTGTCATTGACATGAAATATTTATGAAGCATCCAAGAATAAATTGTAAAGGCCATTCTCCTTAACCTAAATATGCATATAGTCTTAATGGAGGCAATATAGCATCTGCACAGAGAATTATAATGAAACATTTTTTCATTTATTCACTAAAGAGGCAATGTGCAAGGCACTATGCTTAAGTGTTAAGCATACAAACATAGAAACAGTGCAGATGCAGCATGGGAGAGGCAGTGTGGACCAGGGGAAAGAGCACTAGCCCTGGGGTAAGAGGAAATGACTGACAACTTGTATGACCTTGAATAAGTTATCTCTCTCCCTGGGTCTCAGAATCCTTGTCTATCAAATGAAAAGGTTGGCTTAGATGGCCTCCCAGGCCCTCCGAACCCTAAATTGTTGACCCTGTGATGCTATGATGAAAAGGAACTATGAAAAAAGAAGAATGAGTTAAGTCCAAAGAAGAGGGGCCAAGAACTTACAAGAAATTTTAGGACGGAGTGATCTTTTTTCACCTCGGGATTCAGGGAAGCAACTTCATTTGCTCTTTGAAGTAAGGGAAGAGCTTTAACAAGATGAGTCTAGGGGTAGGAAAGTACAGTATGAGCAAAGGAAGAGAGGGAAGGCAGGTTGTGAATAGGAAGGAAGGACGGATGGAAGGAAACATTTATTAATGACCTACTATATGGCAGTAATTGTGCGAAGTCCTTTACAAATATCATCTTATTTAATCCTCACAATAACCCTGGGAGGTAGGTGCTATTATGAACTCTATTTTACAGTTGAAGAAACTGAGGCAGAGTTTAAATGATTTTTCCAGGGTAACACAGGTAGAGACAGAAGCTGCATTTAAACTCAGGTCTTCCTGACCCCAGGCCCAGCATTTTCTCCACCGCACCACCTAGTTGGCTTCGAGGAGACAAATAACAGTCTAGTTTGATTGGACTATAGCATATATGGAGTGTAATATGAGATAAGGTTAGAAAAGTGGAATCATATTATATTGGTTCTTAGATGTCAAAAGTAAATTTTATTTGGTAAACAATTGGAAACCACTCAAAATTTTTGATTAGAGAAGTGACATAGTCAGAACCTGAAAAATAATTTAAGAATAACTGATTGTAACATGGTTACACTGATCTTTCCCATTTGTTTTAAAAGCATTTTGGCTAAATGCTGCCTACCTGTATAAGGAAAGACTTCTTCTCTCCAACAGAGACCTCCCACAGGTGTTGGAAAACATGAACTATGAGAATGCCTTTTAGGGCATTACAATCTGTCACTGTAAGGTCCTGTCTTCAAGGAGAACATCAGGTAATACTCTGCATTCTTCAGCAGAGCAGGGGATGTAGATAAGGGGACCAGGAGCAAAGATTTATGTAGCTTTTTTTAAATAAAAGTGTAATATATTCCAGTATGAAGCTACAGTGGGTAGTAGATAGAGTGCTGGGCAGACTTGGGTTTAAATCCTGCCTTTATCTCTTACTAACTGGTATAATCATGGACAAGTCAATTAACCCAAGTCTCAGTTTCCTTATCTGTAAACTGAGTATAATAATGCCTATAGCATCTACATCATAGGATTATTTGAGAATAAAGTGAGACAACGTTTATAAGATACTTTGCAAATGTTTAAAGCCTTATCTAAATGTCAGCTACTATTATTAACAGCCATTTGAAGCAACAGTTCTTAGTTTCATTTAAAAAAAATCTAACTGTCCAAATGTATTTTTAAAAGTGCAACTATTTCATTGACCCAGTTACTAATATCACCCTTTATAATGGCTAGAACCACATGCCCTTTCTATCAGGAGTGAGATCTCTGCCATAGTAGAGAACTTTGGGTCATCAACAATTTCTTTTTTTTTTCTTCAGAGATCTGACTAAAACTTTGTCATGGAAAATGGAATTGACAAATTAGGTGCCCTTCTCTATTTATTACTAAAAAAGCTACTTTCCACTGCATCCAGTAGATAAAGTCAAGATCTCATTAAGCCACAGCTTGTGATAACATTTACTCCATAAATCTCTCCACTCCATTCAGTAAAATGAGCATTATGCCATATAACAGATGAAATCAAACCTATGCCCCTTTTGAAGGGAATTGACCTTTTCAAGCCTTAAATGTATTCACCCTTCCAATCTTAAGGAAGCAATGAGGAATTTATTCTCAAAGCTATGTTAACTCTTTCCTGCAATCCAGATTCAGCTACTGAGGGGCATTGGTGAATCCAAAACATAATACAGAAATTTCGGATGATCCAATGTTGGGCATGGGGTAAGAAAGAGAAAGGGAATGGGTAAAATGGAAAAAAAGGAGTAAGACAGTTCTCCAGCCCTTTGTAAGTTTGCCAGTGTAAAAAATGTTAACTGTTGAGGAACAGAAGATGGCAAACCATTTGGCTTACATGTCCAAGAGTGATCCACTTCTAGCCAAATTCTATTGCTTTAGGTCTGAACTAGAGTACTCCAGGTGTAACTGAAGTCCTAGCGTTTCTGGACCAAATACACATTATGTTTGGTCCTGAGAACATATGCTTGGCCATGGGGTATGGGGATCCCCAGGTACTTTTGAGCAGCCTGAAATGCCCGTAGAGTTCACAGCATTGACTCTATTGTCCTCAACTCCCTCAGGACTAGAGTTAAGATCTTCATGGCCACTGCTGATGGCTCAATCTGACTTTGACGGATCAGACCTAAACCTGTGTTATTCTGCTGGAAGCAAAATAACCTTTGACATATGACAAACTGAAGTGTCAGTCACCAGTGACGGAGTTCTTTTGACCCTCTGTCTCATCTAGTCATAGGAATATGAAGCTCAATCAATCGAAAGTGTTTTTCATGTCAATGGGAGTCCAGGATCTTTTTGATGGAACATGGGGCATGATGGAACATTTTAGATTAACAATAATCAATAGGCTTGGTTTCCTAGTGAATATGGATCAGCAGAAGAAGCCGTAGAATGATATCAGCTGGGGCTTTTGAAACATATCAGCAACTTCGATCGTCGTCATTTTGAGCAGGTGTTTTTGCTTCAAAGAAAATCAGGAATCTTGCATCCCTGCCTGATACTTCTTCCCAGCTACTAAGCATGAAAACTATCATGATTGGACTCAACAAGAGGCCTCAGCAAAAATCGAGTAAATAAAATAAAAGTTTAATTCTGAATATCATTGTCAAGGAGAAACTCTTCCACTCCCTCCTATTTGTGCGCCTGGGTGCATGTGCCAGGGTACAGTATTACTTTCTTAACATAATAACTGGCCTGATACTGGATACTATTATCATAATATCTCATGAGTCAGTGAAAAGAGCTGTGGTATCAGGGTAGGCTGTATAAAAGCTTGGAACTAGGGATGGGAGTGGGGAAGGAGCGGATAAATAAGGATTTTAAAGCTAAAACTAGCCCACTAAGCATGTAATTAATACTTTTCCACCTCTTCGGTAAGTTGTTGAGAACAGGACTATTATGTTACTCCCAAACAGGAGATGCTACACACTTACCAGTGTAATTGTAACTATTTTTTAACCACTTTTGATCTGTTTTTCTCCCTTCTCCCTGATCTGGGACTAGAATTAATATTGCCTTTTCTACGGTATTCAGAGACAGGGTTAGGGTGTGTTATAGGGCAGGAGTGGGGAACCTGAGGCCTCGAGGCCATATATGGTCCTCTAGGTCCTCAAGTGCAGCCCTTTGACTGAAGCCAAACTTCACAGAACAAATCCCCTTAATGAAAAGATTTGTTCTGTAAAATTTGGACTCTGTCAAAAGGCTGCACCCAAAGACCTAGAAGGCCACAGATGGCCTCAAGGCCCCAGGTTCCCCACCCCTGGTGTAGGACCTGCTTCCCAAAGATATCTCCTGAAATTTCCACCACTTGTAATTAGTATAAATGTCTAGAAAACCAGTATTCAAATACAAGTCTGAGAATTTTAATACATTAAGCAACAGCTACTAATTTAATCTTCCTACAGCCTAAACCTGTCCATGTTACTCCCATGCTTAATTACCTTCATCGGCTTCCCACTTGTCTCATGAATAAAAATACCAATTCCTTTGCCTGGTATCCAAGACCCTCTACAACTTGGCTTTACCCTGTCTTTCCAGTCTTCTTTTACCTACTTTTTTTCATTCTACTACACTCCGATAGAACTAGAACAAAGAGACTCACTGTTTCCTGACCATGAACTGCCCTCTACTGCCTTCATTAATTTGCTGCTTGCTTAGAATGTGGTGCAGTAGATAGAATGCTGGGCCCAACCTCGGGAAGACCTGAATTCAAATCCAGCCACGGACACTTTCTAGCAGTGTGACCCTGGGCAAGTGACTTAACCTCTCATTGCCTCAGTTTCCTCATCTGTGTGAGGATCAAATGATATAATAATTGTAAAGTGTTTAGTATAGTGCCTGTCACATAGTGTCATATAAATGTTAGCTATCATTATTACAGAAATCCACCCCTCCCTTCTCCTCCTCCTTGACCTTGCTGAAGTAATATCTACAAGAAACAAAAAAGATAGCGTCTGTAATATTTTTGAGAAACCAGTAAGATAATTGCGTACAGTGCTTTGTAAACTTTAATCAAAGCTAATATTATCGATTCACCATTTCTTAGAGAAGATTAACTAGTATAAAAAAATCACCACAATAAGAAAGCCAAAAGAGCATAGAAATAGCTTTTGACAACAGACGCTTGATTTTCTTGCTAAATGGAAAGCTCTAATCGTGAAGATCCACACTGGAATACACAACTGCAAAACATGATGAAGAGGATAATGGAAGGTTACCAGCAGTATAATCTCCCAAAACGAAAAGCAATGTAGGTAGGTAAAAACAAGTTTATAGAAACCTCTGCGTGAGAACCAACCAAATAGGATCATCCCCGGGGCATTCAGAGATGAAGCCAGAAAGGGAACAACAGATATTCATGAAAAAATAACAACAGATATTCATGATGTTCTGCCAAGATTTCTACAGTGTTCTATTTTCATCATTATTGACAATGCAATCATCCACAGGGCACTGAGGACGTATATTCCAAATGAATAGTTATAATTCTACCAAAGAGGAAGTCAAAATAGTATAAAAAAATTAAGTTGCAAAGAGTGCTTAGTACAGTGAAGAAATGTGTGTGGAGATTAAATAAATTTAAAGGCACTTGGGGACAATTTTTTTTAACAGAATAGGGAAAAGAATGAATTATATTATTGCTCCATTTGGGAATATGAATGATGTCTACTTCATCATCTCTATAAACCTCTATGAGTGGGCGTTCTTGATGAAAATATGAAAATAGAACAGGAAATCTTTCACTGATGCTTATATCATATAACATATATAAAATACTATAATTTTAAACAACTGATTTGGTAGAGCAAAACATGTCATTGAGAACTCTCCTTCAATAAGGCATCTTCCTTGTAAATTTTAAGCGCTGCCTCCTAAGATTCCTTGATCAAAATAGCAACAGAGGTAACTTTGTTCAATGACTTTAATTATTATTATGAAATGAGACATAAAAGTAAAAGGTGAGGAATAGCACTGTATATTAAGAAGAAAAGCTCATGTGAAGAAATCCAGGAACTAGAGTTAGAGCAAGTATGATGGGGAGTATTTTGGTGGAGGTTAAAAAAAAAGAGAAACAGAAGTAATTTTGTCATTGGAGGATGCTATAGTCACCTAGACTGTGAAAAGAGATGAGGAGTCCCAGAAACAAAACCCAGGTTTGGCACAGAAACATACTATAGTAGTCATGGAGGACTTAAGGAACTTACGCTCTCAGCGGAAAGAAGAGTAGTAACCAACAACTTCTTGACTCATCCTAATGATAATTTCATCTTAAGACTGGAGGACAGCAGATTTCAAAGGGTATAGAGGAAAGATTGGTAAGAGCTCATGGACTAGACATCTATGGAAGTCAGCCAATGAGGGAAGGAAAATGCCCAAGAACAGAATTCTGAAGACACATAAGAATTCCAATGATGGGGCAGGAAATGCGATTTGTCTGAAGAAACTGATATGGATGCATAGGGAACTCACCAGACAAATTAGATTTTAAAAAGAAATGTACGAAAGATGGGAGCAAGGCAAGATGACAGAGGGTGAATGGAGCATGTCACGGTCCTGTAAAATATTGTCAGGACTGTTAAAGCTCCAACTGAGCTGAGGCTGTCAAGGGATGGGTTTTATTTGTTTGTTTAGCTCTATGTATGGAAGAAAAAGGGGGATCCAAGAAGAGATAGAAGTTTTGCTTGGGGATGGACAACTGACAACAGAGAAAAGACTAAGTTGCTCAGTTCTCATTTTGATGTCAAGGAGAATGACCATCACATTGGAAATTAGAGGATGAAAAATGACAAACAAGGAGCTGATACCCAAGATAAGTAAAGGCATAGAAAAAGAACACTTACTTGCCTATGACAAACTCAGAGGCAGAGTGTATAAAGTGCAGTATTGGAATTAGGAAGACATGAATTTCAATCTTACCTTAGGTGCTTACCAGTACGTGACTCTAGGCAAGTCATTTATTCTCTCTTGGCTCTATCATCTGTAAAATGGGAATAATAGCACCTACTTTGCAGGATTATTGAAAGAATTGAATGGAATATATGCAAAGGGCTTTGCAAACCTTAAAGCACTATTCATATGGCAACTATTATAATGAAGTGAGATGAACTATATCCTTGAGCACTGAAAGAATTGGCAGAGTGATTGCTGAGCCATTGCCAGTAATGTTGGAAGGTCATGGAAAATGGGAACCACACCTCAAGATTGAATGAGGACCCATGTTCTCATTTTCAAAAAAGAAAAGAGAAGAGTCTATAGACTATGGGGGCAATGAGCCTGACTTAATTCCAGGGAAAATTCTTAAATGGATCACCCAACAGAAGGTTTCTGAACACCTAGATAGGGCAGCAGCAATTAAAAAGAGCCAGCATGTTTTCATCAAGAGCAAGCCAAGGCAAACTAATCTCTTTTTTGATGGGATTTCTAAGTTAGTAGAGGAAGACAGTGCTGTGGCTATAGTTTATCTAGATTTTAGCAAAGTTCTTGATAAAGAAATTCATACTCTTATTGTAGAGAATGTGGAAAGATGTGCATTAAAAACAATATAATTAGATGGATTCAGAACTGATTGGATGGCCAGACTCAACAGAGTAGATGTTAGTGGTTCAATATTAACATGGCAAGAGGTCTATAGCGCAGTACCCCAGGGATCTATTCTTGGCCTTATGTTGTTTAACATTTTTGTCAACGACTCAACAAAGGCATCAAATTTGGAGATGACACAAAGCCAGGAGGGATAGTTAACATATTTCCTTGACAGAATCAGGATTCAAAAAGTTCTTAATCAGCTTAAAGCTCTGAAGATGAAACTAAATTGGGATAGTGGTAAAGTCTTACACCTGGGTATAAAAAATGAGCTTCATAAGTATAAGATGGGTAGGTGGATGTGATTAGACAACAGTCTCTGTAAAAAAAATCTGGGGTATTTTAATGGTTTTCAAGCTCAAAATGAATCAATAAAGTGATGTGGCAGCCAAAAAAGGTAATAGGAGTTATGGCTGCATTATGAGCTTCTTGGAAATGGGAGGTGAGAGTCCTGTGTACTCTATCCTCATCCCTCTCATCTAGCATATTGTGGTCAGTTCTGATTATCCCAGTTTAAAGGAGGGAAACATTGATGAGCTGATGGGTCTACAGAGGAGGGAAACCAGAATCCCAAAGGGTCTCGAGACCATGTTATGTGAAAACTTCTTGAAGAAATTGAATATATTTAGTCTGGGGAAAAGAAAACTCAGGAGGGATATGAGAGCTGGTAGGAGGATTAGACTTAATTCTCTTTGGCTGCGATAGGTAGAAATAAGGTGAAAGGGTGAAAGTTGCACAGATGTAAATTTAGAATTGACATCAGAATGATGATATGGGTGATAGAGTCCAATCTCTTCATTTTACAAGTGAGGGAACTGAGGACCAGAGAAAAGAAATCATTTGTTCAAGGTCACATAATTAGTAAGAGTCCAAATTCAAACTCAGATCCTTTGTTCACGGATCAATATACTTTCTACTGCACCACAGTGACTGTGATAGTTTGGACTTATGAACTCAAGTTAAAAAGAAAAAATCGAAAAGGAATAAATTTAAAGCCCTTCATTTTTGTTTAAAAAGAAAAAAAAGCAAAAAGCAACCCACCTGAGGTAGATATTTGATTTAATAGTTGTTCTGGTGCAAAAGACTTATGGAGTTTACTGGAAACTCAATAGTAATCAACAGCTGCCAAAAAAAACAAACAAACTACTTTGCTCTAAGGCTACATGAATGGGAGACATTCAGAACAAGGGAGATAATGATCTGTTGTTTTCTACACTGCTCAGACCACATCGGTACTATTAGCTACAGTTATGGGTACCATATTTTATGAAGGTGATTAGCAAACCAGAGCATGTCCAGAAGAAGGTGCCTAGAATGATAAGGGGAATCAAAGTGATGCCTGTCTATTTTGGAGAAGACTTAATGGAAGATATGATCACTGTCCTCACATATTTGAAGGGCCATCACACGGAAGAGAGATTAAACCTAGTGTGCTTTACTCCATGCAGCAGAAGGAGGATAAATGAGTCCAGTTACAGGAGGCAGAGTTCAGCAAAATTAAAGAAAAAATCTTTTAGCCTTTGGGACTGCCAAACAATGGAACTGTCTGTCTTGTGAGGTAGCAAGTTCCCTACTATAAAAATATTCAATCAGAGATTGTCTATGATATCACTTCTTAGGGTTGCTAAATTCTTAGGGTGACTAAATTCAAATTTATGTAATTTGGAGGTACTATTCCCTTCTGGGTCTCATTTTTTTTCATTACAACATAATTTTAATAAGTCTCATTCTCTACTCACATAGATACAACCCTATTTCAGGCCCCCTTATCACTTCATACCTAAACTGTTTCAATAGCTTTTTAAAAAATTTTTTATAAATTTTATTTAATATATTTAGTTTTCAGCATTGATTTTCATAGGAGTTTGAATTACGAATTTTCTCCCCATTTCTACCCTCCCCCCCACTCCAAGATGGCGTATATTCTGGTTGCCCTGTCCCTATTCTGCCCTCTCATCTGTCACCCCACTACCCTCCCATCTCCTTTTCCCTTCCTTTCTTGTAGGGCAAAATAAATTTCTATGCCCCATTCCCTGTGTATCTTATTTTCTTGTTGTCTGCAAAAACTTTTTTGTTTTTGTTTTTGAATATCTATTTTTTAAAACTTTGAGTTCCAACTTCTCTCCCCTCTTCCCTTCCCACCCACCCTCCCTAAGAAGTCAAGCAATTCAACATGGGCCACATGCGTATCATTATGTGTAACCCTTCCACAATACTCATGTTGTGAAAGACTAACTATATTTTGCTTCTTCCTAACCTATCCCCCTTTATTGAATTTTCTCCCTTGACCCT
>JAQQSZ010004210.1:0-14220 GCA_028646595.1 Phalanger gymnotis | reverse complement strand
GTTCTAGTCTTCACACTTTAGAATAGATGTTGACAAAATGCAGCATGTTTATTGGAAGGTAGCTAGGATGAAGAGAGGACACTTTGAAAGCATGTCGTATGAGTACTGGTGGAAGGAACAAGGAATTTTCAGCTCCCAAATGATTTAGGAGTGATATGATAGTAATTTTCAAATATCTGAAGGTTTGTTGTATGGAAGGAGGATTTAGGCTTTATATTCTTGATTGGTCTCAGAGGACAGAACTAGAGCCATAGATGGAATCTGACTTCAGCTTAATATGAGCAAGAATCTCCTAATAATTAAATTGGAAGGGAGTTCCTCAGATGGTACTAAGTCCTGCATGGTTGGAGTGTTCCAGCAGAAACTGAGCAATCACTTGTCTCATGGGTTGTAAGGGATATTCTTGTTTCTTGTAGTAGGTAGATTGGATTAAGGCTTCTTAATCTTTTTGCGTCATGGACCCTTTGGTCAATTTCCTGAAACTTAAGGGCCCCTTCCCAGAATCATGTTTCTAAAAGCATAAAATAAAATATATAGGATTATAAAGGAAATCTATTAATAATTTTTTTAAAATCAAGTTCATGGATCGCAGGCTAAGAACCCCTGGACTAAATGATTTCAGAGGTTCCTTCCAGACACATAGTAAAGGTAGCTAAAGCATTTAAGTGCTTACTAAGGGCCAGGCATATGTTAAGCTCTGGGGCTGATGATGTAAATGATGAGGAGGAGGAGGAAGAGGAAGAGGAAGAGGAAAAAGACGAGCAGTTTGGCCTGCTGATAATGACTCACTTTCTAGAATGTTTCATTAAGATGATACTGCATGGTACCATAAGAAGACCCTTGGCTTTGGAATCAGAAGATTTGGGTTTTAATTCTGCCTCTGGTACTTAACCACCTGTGTGACCTTGGACAAGCCTCTTACCATTTTTTGGCCTTAGTTTCTTCTCCTACAAAATGAGAAAGTTGAAGCAGACGTCGGAGATTCCTTCCAGGTCTAAATCTAAGATCCTGTGGTTTTCATTGAATAAGCTTCCTTTAAAGTAGTTATGGCAAACAGCATGTGATGGAAATTCATGGTTTCCTATACAACGCTCTGTTCTTTGTATATTGAGATGTTTGTGTGTTGATGTCTGTTAAGTGTATAGTAAAAATATTTTTCAAAGGTTCAAAGAACCTCGATATAATATTAAAATAAACTCCAAATTTTTCTTAGGCACTGAGCACTTAATTTTTCAAAGCATATTGTTTCAGGCCATGAGTCCAACAGGAGGCTTGGTTTCTACTGTTGTGGGTTGGGAAAGATCAGAAATGTTTTTGAAAGTTAAAATAAGCTCACTGGAGCCTTATAATCTATTTATAAGGTTTTCCTCCCTGCCTGCCTGATTGTCTCTTCCCTAAAGCATCTTTGGTCCCAGTTTATGTAATACCAAGAACTGTTCACCTGTAGTTTGTAGCTCTTGATAAAGTCTGAGCAACTCATAGGAGCCTTTTATCAAACCAAAGCACAGGCAGATTAAACTCACCTTTGGAGGAAAAAAATTGAAAGAAAAGAAAAAAAGTTCCATACATTTTTAAGAGAACATAAGACACACAATCACGACTCGACGTCAGAGTGATTTTCCTTTGTCCACTGGAGTCATGGGGTTGATGGATAAATTTGCCACAGTGACTGGTAGACATGGGATTAGCATTCCCCAGCCTCAGCCACTGTCTCATCACATGCTCCAACACACACACACACACACACACACACATATCACTTCACCCCCAACAGAACCTGGCTTAGTGGGAGTGAGAGCCACCTGACAGTTCAGTTGGTGAGCAGCCATGCAGCAAATCCCTAATTGGTTACCAAGAACTCAGGCAAGGAGAACATTTTAGGGAACTGGGAGACCCTGGTTTCATAAGTGGGATGAAAGACCAGACATGGAAAGTTAGACAGACTTGCAAAAAAGAGACAGGGGCGTGTTGGAGCCGGTTCCAACCAGCGGAGAGAAGAACCTCATTGTTAAATTTTCCTCCTGAGCGCTTACACTTTGGAAATGCAAACACCACAAATTAGGACTTGATTTATTGTTTCGTTGATTGTTCAGATTTAAGAAAGTGATGGAGAAGGAGCACTAGGTGGTGCAATGGATGTGGCACTGGTCCTGGAGTAAGGAGGACCTGAGTTCAAATCTGGCTTCAGACGCTTCCTAGCTGTGTGACCCTGGGCAAATCCATTAACCCTTATTTCCTACTTTAAAAAAGTGATGGAGAAAATATTAACAATGAAGATTAAGCTTTAAAAAAAGCGTGAGCAATTTTTGCCAGAAACCTGGTTGTTAAATGTCCGCCAGCACAACTGTGCTTAGAGATCTCTTTTTTTTCCCCAACTCTAAGTGGGAGTCCTCTTTCCTTGTTATACGGGGACTGAAGAGGCAGCATGGCCAAGGAGACAGAGATCCAACTTAGATACACAGTGGCTGTAAATCACTTAATTTCTAAATGCCAAAGGCAACTTTAATACTCTAAGAGGCAGGGAAGATGTCAACCTACATTGCCAGCATAAGGGAGGATGGCATAGCAGATAGAGAGATGGCCTAGAAACCAGGAAAAACTGGGTTCAAGACCTGCCTCTGACATTAATTGCTTTTCAATCCTGTCTCTTTTGTGACCCCATTTGGAGTTTTCTTGGAAAAGATTAGCTCATTTTACAGATGAGGAAACTGAGGCAGATAGGGTGAAGTGACTTGCCCAAGGTCACACTGCTAGTAAGTATCTGAGGCCACATTTGAAACCAGGAAGGTGACTTTCTGACTGCAGGGCTGGCACTCTGTGCACTATGGTGCCACCTAGCTGCCTTGTGATATATACTGGCCGTATGATCTGAGTTAGTCACTTAACCTTTCAGGGGCAAAAGCAATTTTCTAAGCTGCAGGGAAGGTGTCATCCTGTGTTTGTAGAGGAAGCTCCCTCACCTGGGAGTTCCTGGTAGCAGGCGCTAGTCCCTATCCCAATGAGAGCCAAACCTGTCCTGCTTTTCTACACTATCATCTTCTCTGCCAATGTCATCTTTTCATAGTCCTTCAATATTCATGTTTGTAAAAGCAGGGAGACATTTCCCCACCCTAGTAAAGAAGAGAAATGTCTTCCCAAGGACCATAGGAAGAGAATTTCACTTATTAGCTCACAAGTGTGAATTTGTCAGGAGTAGGACTCCTATGTGGATCCATTCACTCCTATGCACATACACTTTGACCTCACTGGGCCAGCTAAGTGGCACAGTGGTTAGAGCATTAGGCCTGGACTCAGGAAGAACGGCCTTTGGATCCAACCTCAGACGCTTAACAACTGCGTGTTCCTGGGCAAGTCACTTAACCTCTGCCGGCCTCAGTTTCCTCAACTGTAAAGAGGAGATATTGCAACTCTCTTATATACTTACTGCAACTCTCTTATATACTTACTAGGTCTTTTTTTTTTTAAGTTACAGTTATTTCATTCTCAACTAAAATCCTACTCAGACAGATGTTTGTTGTGGCATGAAGGCAATGCTGACTTTTTGAAGGTTATCCTGGCATTTGGCAAGGTTTAGCAGATCCTACCAAGCAGGAAAGGCTTAGAGTATGGACCCAACAATGGGACGTAAGCTACTAGAGGGCAAGACTTTGTATTTATGTCTCTAGAGCTCAGCATAGCACCTGTTTCATAGTAAGTGCCATCTATTTGATTGCTCCATTAACTGGATCAAAAACCAGCAGTTAAATTCTGAATGGCTCATCAGGCTGGGAACCAAGTGGTGAATTATTTTGTCCACAATAACCCATAAAGGCTATCAGCTAAAATGTGGCATACCCATACCAATGAAATCATGGACCTTTTGAAGCACAGAGTAAAGGATAAATATATGTAGCCCATCCCTTTAGAGAGAGTTAAGTCTGTATCTGATGTAGCTCAATTCAACAGACAACTAATAAGCACCCATTATGTAACCAGCTCTAGCTCATGGGATACCAACAGGAAAGGAAAGCATTCCTTGTGCTCTAAGAGCTTATTCTGAGGGAGGTGGGAGAGAGGAGAGAAGGTAGATGGTTTAGGGGTCACCATAAAACAGGTAATCTGTAGTTCTAAGGAGTAGGCCAGCTATCAATCAATCATTAAGTACTTATTAAGTGCCGATTCTGTGCCAGAAACTGTGCTAAACACTGAGAAGGAAAAGGCAAAAGCAAAACAGCCCCTGCCCTCAACATGCTTATATTCTAGTAGGGGGACAACAAGTATTTAAATTTAAATAAAGTTGTGTGTGTGTGTGTGTGTGTGTACACATAAATATATATATATATATATATTAAAATATTATTCTGTATATGTAAATATTGAATAAGTATATATTTAAATGGGTTTAAATATCTTCTATATACAAAATACATAGAAGTAGTTAGAAGGTAACCTGGGGAGGGGGCAGCTAGGTGCCAAGCCTGAAGTCAGAAAGACCCATTTTCCTGAGTTCAAATCTAGCCTCAGACACTTACTAGCTGTGTGACCCTGAGCAAGTCACTAACCCTCGTCTACCTCAGTTCATCATCTGTAAAATAATGTGGAGAAGGAAATGGTAAACCAGTCCAGTATCTTTGCCAAGAAAATCCCAAATAAGGTCACAAAGAGTCAGACACTGAAATGACTGAAGAATGACAACAACTAAAAAATGTTTGGGAGAAGGCACCATCTGCTTCTGGGAGTGAGGGAGACAGAGAATCCGGAAAGACCTCATGCAAAAGAATAGCCTTATCTATCTCACCAGGAAAAGTCCAGGTGTAAAGATAAGTCAACCCCATGACAATGGGTGGAAATGCCCTTGGGGTAATAGCTTTTCTGGCTCTCCCCCCTATCCTCAAAAGTGCTACAGAATACTGGTGGAATTAACTTTCTGAACTGCTGCAGAAAACAAAAATTGGGAACAAAGGCAAGAAAAAGAAAAAAAAGAGAAAGGAAAGAAAAAAAAAAACTACTTGTATCCTATAGAGGGCTCCCATGTCAGGGAAATTAGACATTTTCCCAGATTGTCAGTCTCCCATGGACAGGTCCTGCAACAGTGAGGATGGAAAAGAAGAAATCCATGTCTCAAATGATGATTTTCCTCTGCTATGAAATTAACAGCTATTATCTGGTATTTTGGTCTGAGAATAGGCCATACTCTTAAAATAAGATCGCTTAAAAAAAATCTAGGCATATACTAAAAAATTAACACTAATTACAGGCCACACTCAAGTATTATAGTTTTTTTAATTTGGAGGGGAAAGGTCTACATTCAGGCTGACATAGAAGTTTGAGTCTATCTGTGCCCAAACCTAACAATGTTCTGAATTATCACAGAAGATGATTTTTTGGGTAAAATCTATAATGCTGTTATTGACAATTTTCTTTTACTTTGTCTTTCTTCCTTCGGCGCCTAGAATGGTTATTCTGCAAGACAGCAGACACTCAATAAATATTTGCTGAATTAAATCCCACTGACAGCTGCTTTGTTACATATCCACATCTGGCCTTTGCCTCTGGTCCTTCAGAGGTGCTGTCCCCCAAAGCTGATTGAGGACTTATGGGAGAACATCTGGGGCTCCTTGAGACTACTGCCAGCCCTGCAACTATGGTCCCTCCCTTGGCTGGGTCTGGAGGAACAGGAAAGGACATCTATCATCTAACTGAGGATAACGCATGCATTATCTTCTGCTTATCCTTCAAACAAATAAGTTGTGTGGAAAATATATTTAATAAATGAAGACATGTTTTATAAATCAAAAACGTGTCTGAATTTTACAACGTATGCATTTCATGCCAGAGAACCAAACCTAATTAATGCTTTCATTTAAAAAAAAATCACTTCTGATCAAGGTTGATGGATAAAGCCCGACTTAAAATAACATTTAAGCTCAAAAACTGCAGCATAAACCAAAACCAGTTCATAGCCTGGCTGATTGTTCTTGTCTGCTGAATATACACACCAGGACCTTTCTCATCCCCTCAGGTGCCATGAAACCCCAGCATTATTTTATGACAATGAATAAATCAAATCCATTCTCCAAAGGGCAAGAAGATAGGCAAGATATTTCTAATTTCTGTCATTCTTCCCTTGCATTAGAAAAGTAGATTGCACCTAACCTCTTAACATCGAAGCTCCCTCTGTCAGGGCCCTGCTTACCCCATTTATCTCTTACAGAATATTTAAGAAAAAAAGGTTTGTTGATTCTAAAATATGACATGCAGACACATTTTTTCACATGTATCATGCTCCTAAATTCAAGGTAGTTTCAAATTGACAGTGTTATGATTACTTAAAAAGATGGTTCTTTACATGAAAATATACTGTTTTCTCAAGGGCACTATAGAAGACCAATGATATCTTCTGTTTTACAATAACTCTGAACTCCCAGGATTGTACAAATTATCTCTTTAGTGGTACAAGGAAGTGAATAAAACAACAATAAAGGGTAAAAAAAAAATCCATTGCCTAAAGAAACAAAGGCCTGCCAACTGTCTCAGAAAATCTTTCAAAAAGGTATGACCTAATGTTGGTCAAAATAGAAACAAGAGGGGACACAAGCAGACAAAAACAAGCTCCCCCAGGACTAGAGAATGAGTCAGAGGTAGGAACTGACAAGTCCAGGAAAGGGGAAAGTGATGATTTTTCTCTGCCAGCAAGGAGGCCAAGGCAAAGAAGTCTCATTAAAAACCCAGCAGGGATTTCTTTTGCCTCTTGTCTGGTTTGTAAGTATAATCCAGGAGCTTTTTAAGTTTTAAAATTAAAACATCTGGCTTTTTTTTCCCCAAAGGATGAAAGGAGGGATCTCCTTGGTGGTGGCAGGATTGAAAGAGGTAGCAATATACACACTGTAAGAAAAATCAGAAAACAACTAAGTGTAACAAATTTCCTGATAACCTAGGAAGCACCAACTGCAGAGTCCAATCTACGGGAAAACAGACTATTTACGCTAATGTCCTATTCATTTCTAAGGCTAAAGCAATAGGGCAACCCTGGCATATTATTTCATATTTAGTTTTTCTTAATTATACTAACTGATTGAGCATCCTCTTCTCAGTTCCCTTTCAGAGACTTGTCTCTAGCGGAAGGGGGAATAAGTAGTCTTTCAAAAGTTGGTATCACTCCAAATCACTAGCAATTAGGAATTGCAAATCAAAGCAACTCTGAGATTGCACTTCATACTCATCAAATGGTTAACAAAAGTTAACCATCCAAGCCACCCATTCCCCCAAAAAAGGGAAAAAAAAGAAAATGACAAATGTTGGTGGGGTTGTGGGAAAACAGGAACATTAACAGACTGTTAGTGGAACTGTGAACTGGTCCAGAAGGGGAGGGGAACCTGCAGCCTCAAGGCCACATGTGGCCCTCTAAATCCTCAAGTGCAGCCCTTAGACTGAATCCAAACTTCAGAGAACAAATTCCCTTAATTAAAGGATTTGCTCTGTAAAACTTGGACTCAGTCAAAAAGACACACCCAAGAATCTAGAAGGCTACACGTAGGCTTGAGGCCAAAGGTTCCCCATCCCTGGTCCAGCCATTCCGGAAAGCAATTCAGAAATATGCCCCTAAAGATACTAAACTCTGCATACCCATCCATTAACCATTGCTAAGCCTATATCCAAAAGAGATTAAAGAAAGAGTAAAAGGACCCATAGGTACAAAAATATTTCTAGCAATTCTTTTTGATTTGGGAAAGGACTGAGAACTAAGGGCATGATGATCAATTGGTAAGTGAGTAAATAAATGATGGTATATGAATTGTCAAAAAATAGTAATATTATACTCTGCATTTTAGGCAATCTAGTTCTAGCCTAGAGAGAGAAATGTCCAAACTGTTATCATTCCTCCTGACATGTCTCTCTACCTGAGATGAGCTGAGATAACAATAAGAATCATAAACAAGGAAAATATTATGCTAAATAATATGTTAAAATAGAGTTTGGGGTTAACATTTTAGAATACAAATTATTCAGTTCACTCTTGGATACTAATTATTCAGTTCATTCCTGTATTACTCTCCTGAAGAACTGAAAAGAATATCTCCACCCTTAGATCAATATCTGAATTTGTAGGACAGTCATAGTGTCAATCATGTCAAGAGGGTGAGGATGAGTTCTTTGGGGATCACCTTTAATCCATTTCTCTAATAAAGGCTCTAGCTTTTGTTCTACCCATTTTCGTAAAAAGGAAAAACCTGGAAAGAGTTTTAGGCTAGAAAAAATTATTATTTAATATTTCTAGTTGAATTTAAAAGGCTTCTTCCATAGAATTAAGGGAATATCATACAGCCATAAGAAATGATGAAAAGGATGATTTCAGAGAAACCTGGGAAGACTCGTATGAACCAAAGGAGCACGAAGTGAACAGAACCAGGTAAACAATACATATAATAATAACGTTGAGAGGACAACCTTGAAAGACTCAAGAACTCTGATCGATACAATAACCAACCACAATTCTAGAAGACCAATGAGAAACTAGGCTATTCATTTCTTTAAGGACAGGTGATGGACTCAAAATGCAAAATAGGATGTATTTTTGGACAGACCAACATAGGAATTTGTTTTGTTTTTCCTTTCTTTTCCCAATGGGGAATAAATTTGTAATTTATTTTTAACATGTAAGAACTAGAGTTGAGGAAAAGATAGAAGCAAACACCACTAAAGCACTAAAAACAGCTTTTGAATCAGAAGTTTAACTTGTCATTTTGGTATCCCTGCCTTGGCCTGTGTCCCTGTTATTGCAGCTGATTGGATATACCTGCAGCCAGGGCCCCTGAACCTGATTACCAGGTATCTAAGCCTTCAGAAGCATGTCCTGTGTTAAATGTGGTGGAATGAGCTCTGGACTCTGGAGGTATACATTAATACTATAGATTACCCTGACCTTGTGGCAAGTAAGTATTCATCATGGATGTGCGAATGCTTGAACTTATGCTACCACAGAGAGTACACTAATAGGCACAAAGGGAAACATGCCGAGCAATATCCCGTCTCCTGCATTTGTACATCACTTCTGTTCCAAGATCCTCTCTCTGTGTCTCTCTCTCTCTGTGTCTCTGTCTCTTTCTGTCCCTATCTCTCTCTCTTCCCACTCTTTGAATGCGGTGTTATAACTGGGTCTCCATTCATCAGCAGTGGAATTTCTGCCTCTCCTTGCTTATATGTTGTTAGCCGCATGTAGCCGAAGTATGGAAAATACAGGTGATACCCCCAAGGCTACTGGACTGCAGCTTCTACCTCCCCATTCCCACATTTCAGCTGCTTTGCCTTTCTTCCTTACTATGATAACATCCTCTCCTAGACCATTATGAATTCAGTTCTGATTCCATCCTCAGGGTAGGGGAGCGTCGCTACTTGTTTTCCTACCATTTTAAGGGCTCTATATAGGATGGAAATACCATCAGTTATGGTACACAGAGAAGGGAAGGGGGGAAGGAATTATATTAAGTCTGTCCCTTTATTAGCTAAGGGAAGGACTGACAAGGCAGAATAGTGGCAAAGAGTAACTTCTCTGTGGAATGTAAGATGTGTGGGGCTGAAGGGCAGTTGCCTTGCTTACTACAGCCTACTTTTGTTACTGTTTGGAATAATCAAAGGAGATTATAATTTAACAACTCATATTGGCAGGGTAGGGATGGGGGTGATAAAAAGAAAGCCTTTTTTAAAGAAGGAAAATAAAACCTTCCCATTAAAAGAAAAAGTATAACCAATTACTGCCTTTCTTTACATGTTGCTCTAGGGACCAGCACTTTTCCACTGCTCTGTTCCTTTGGGGAAATAGATTGTATCTTCTCCATCTGGGGACAATTGATAGTCTCCCAGTCTTTCCAAAAGAAAACATTCCAACATGTCTGAGAGTTCTCAATCTCTAGCTAGATCTTTTGCTAGAGGTTAAGGGATTGCAAGGAAGGAAAGCAATAACTCCAATTCCCATCCTCCCACTAGAAGTCCTTGGATCATTTTGTTCTCATTCACTCTCTGCAAATGCTGGCCCTCATTTCCCAGGGGAGTCCCAGGCCCCTCGTCTGTTTTCTTTGAGTCAGCAGCCCAATTCTACCAATTGCCACCCATTCCCCCCTTCCCGTTATCCCTTCCCTGCACACTTTATTATACAACAGCGAGTGTTTAGATATATCTTTGCTTAACTTCCCCTCCATCGCAGGTCAAATAAACAATGAGCATTCATTAGAGGGCTTACTGTGTGCCAGGCCCTATGCTAAGTGATGGTAATATGAATACTAGGAAAAAGAAAGACAGTCTTTGCTCTTAAGGAACACATAAAGGGAAGCTGAAAAGGGGAAAAGAAATAGAAGGCATGGGATGTTGGGAGGGAGGAAATTGACCAGTCAGAGGAAGAGGCCACTGGGGCAGAGTGAACTTACAGGGGAGAAGGCTACTATGGCATAGAAAAAGTCTGCAGTGTCAGGAGTGCCTAGGGCAAAATTTTTCTTCTGTTTAGTGGAAGTGGTCCTATTTCTCACAGAGAGCTATATACACCAAGTTAACCATGGATTCGTTTGAGATGATAGGCTCATAACCTGACTTGATTTCTGCTAATGGTGTTTGTGAAGCCATTAATCAAAGAATTCCCACTATATGCCAGGCACTTGTACTAGGCACTCACGATACAAATTCAACAGTGAGATAGACCCTGTTCCGAAGAGACTCACATGAGACAGCAAGTTATCAGGGACCAGTGACCAGGGAAGGGAGCTTTGATCTAAGTAAGTAAATACATTGATTGGCAGTAGAGTCAAAAGAGTACGGATTGTTGTGCCCTTTTCAGTAGTGATGGTAATATTAATTTTATTATTATTTCCCCAAGCAAGGTGGAAATTTGGGGGAAGGAAGAGATATAAAAAGGGGAAGGGAGAGGTGAGTTCCAAAGCTGATTGGATTAACTGTCCTCTCTGTTATCCCAGAAATACATGATGCAATAGGTCTGATCCTACCAGTAAAGGGGGAATCAAGTATCAGATTGGGGATGATGGGGGACTGTGACTTCTTCCAGGCTTTGTGTAATGTGACTTCTTCCCCTGAATTAAATGGCAAGTCCTTGGCAGCACATGGGCTGTGAGCCTGCATTCGTGCTAATAATGGTACTTTGAGCTCATTAAAAATGAGGTGATGTATCATTTGCAAGAAATGGCATTGTTAGAGTTATTCTCAATTAATTCCTGAGAAAAGTGCACAGGTTCAGAGTAAGGAGGAAGGCTTTAGTTCATCTCCAGAGAAATAAAAAAATGCACATACAGTCAGGGTTCAAAAAGTACCCTGGACAAATGTCTCAAGGCTCTCCAGAGATGGCATATGTTTCTCTCAAGACATACAAAAACAGGTTTGCCTTTCTCCCCCATATTTTTGGGGGCTTTCCTTTATTTTTTTATTTCCTGGCTATTGTGTTGGGCATCAGCAAACAGTCAAGGGCCACCAATGGATCTTTAATATGATTTCATTTTATTGCTGCAGAAACTACTCCAGAAAGAGATCATGAAATTTTAGAGCTACAAGAGACCTTGGAAAACATCCAATCCCACTTCATTTTATAAGTGTAGAAAAAGGAAACCCAAAGTGACTTGTACGAAGTCATAAAGTTAGTGACAAGACTGAGATTAGAACCCAGATGTCCTGAATTGTCCCCTTCTGGAATTCTTTCCAATCTTTCCAGCCTCTGCTTTCCTTGCAAGATAAAAATGAGATTCACAATAGGAATAAACTACATTTACTTTATGCACGACAGTCTTCCCTGGCATGCCCCACATTCCTATTGGTAATATATTTTAAACCTGCCCTGGGGTACCCTTTTGTGAGGCTCTATGGTAGGCCAGTAGGTATAGAAATGTCTAATATTTCCACTTCACTAGGGGGGGTGCCCAGAAGTAAACGATCATTTCCTCCACTTCTTGGCTGAATGAGCCCTCGGTAGTTGTCATCTGGTTCTAGACTTCTAATAAGCCAGGTGCTCCCCAGTCCACTGTTAGAAGATGGTGATGTCAAAGCATATCCTATATGCAACAAATTTTCTCATTTCTGATAATCAGCATCATTGTTGTTCAGTTGTTTTCAGTCATGTCCAACTCCTCAAGACCATATTTGGAGTTTTCTTGGCAAAGATCCTGGAGTGGCTCACCGTTTTCTTCTCTAGCTCATTTTACATATGAGGAAACTGAGGCAAACAGAGTTAAGTGACTTGTCCAGGGTCATACAGCCAGTAAGTGTCTGAAGCCAAGTTTGAACACAGGAAAATGAGACTCCCTGACTGCATGTCCGCACTCTATGCACTATGGCGCCAGCTAGCTGCCTGTCAGTATCATAGTTGGAACTTAAAGAGAAGGCTTGAGAGTTGACAAAGTTATATGACATACATTTTTTCATTTGATATTTACTACATTGCTTTAAGATAAGGTAGTGAAGGTATTATTATCCCCATGTTTTGTTTTGCTTTGTCTGGAAGAGTTTAGTCTGAAGATTATTTCATCATAAGGGGGAACTCCCAGTATAGAAACTCATTCCACTGTTGCAGTGGATGCTATGAAATTTCTAGTCTTGCCTGGAACACTGAGAGTAAATGACTTGCCCAAGGTCATACAGCTACATGTATCAGAAATAGAACTGAAACCCAGATCTTCCTGACTCTAATAACCACTATAGCACACTGACTCTCATGCTTCATCCTCATGTTATGGAAAAGGAAACAGAGGCACAAGACAGCCTTTGGCTTTGCTCACCATTTAACCAAAGAATTATATTTATACGATATATCCTGCACAGCTGACCCAGCATTACTACCTCCCCCCACACATAGATATACACCAGTTTTTTTGCAGCATCTCTCCTGACCATGCACTTATACAGGCTTTGACACAGTAGGATCTCCATTCCAGCTGAGCACTCTGCCTTTGATGATCTCTATGACACCTGGTTTGGACCTCAGTTTTCTCTCTGTTTCCAGTTTAGATATTCTACCTTTCTCTCCATTCTCTACAACAAACTACTGCCAGCCTCCAGTCATATGAAAAGCCTGCCCCGTGCCTGATCATTGAGCTTCCTAACAATGACAGCCAGGTATGGTGGTGCAGGCCCAGCTACCAAGGGTGCTGAGAATGATAGATCTCTTGAGAGTGGGAGTTCTGAGCTGCAGCGGCCTATGCACATCAGGCATCCTCACTAGGTTCTGCATTGTTATAGAGAGCCCCCCTGGGAGGGTGAGGGGGGCACCAGATTGTCTGAAGTGGGCCCAGGCCAGAAATGGAGCAGGCCAATGCTCTTCTAATCAGTATTATGTGACTAGTCCCTGAAATTCTGGACAAGATAGGGAGACCTGGGCTTAATTAAAAAAGAGAAAAGATCAATGACAGATGGTTTTAGAGAGAGGACTGCCTTCAAAGACTGCTGTTCTTAGTAAGTGCTGATAGCAGTGATTCGTGCTTATCATCTTGTCCTAGAACAGACTCAGAAGTTAGTCAATAACTGCTTGACATTCCAAAAAGCGCCCTCATGTCAGTGAGTCTAATGCTGGGGAAGATCCTGGCTGTTAAAGAGGCTTAGCTATGGCCACCCTTTCAGGGAGAAAAACATGGTGGAAACTGAGCAGTTCCAGAAGAACTTGAAAGTTTTGCTTTGCTTTTGGAAGAGGAGGACCCTGAATTACACATACTAAGATGAAAGCGTCTGTATGTTATAGTGGACAGTGCTGGACCGGCAGCCAGAAAGGCTTGAGTTTGAGTCCCGCCTAAGACAATTCCTAGCTCTGTGACCCTTTACATGTCACTTAACCTCTTGGCCTCAGTTTCCCTATCTGTAAAATAAAGAGGGTGAACTTGATGAATTATAACCTTACTGAAAACCAAACCAAACAAAAACACTTAACTACACCCAATAATGTGACCAGATCATCTTGAAAGTTTTCCTTTTAGTAGGAACCTTTTATTTTTAATTCTTGATATGGTCAGAATTTAATACTACTGAACATACTTAAAAATTCTTTGAGTTCTTGTGACTCTCACAGCTTTTTTGAATAAAGTTTATATTATCACTCTGTTTATAGGACTATGCTAATTTCTTTTTTTTTTAATTTTTATTTTTTTTTAAATTTATTTTTGACATGTTTGGTTTTCAGCATTGATTTTCACAGGCGTTTGAATTACAAATTTTCTCCCCATTTCCTCCCCCCCCACTCCAAGATGGCGTACATTCTGGTTG
>JAQQSZ010004209.1:0-14220 GCA_028646595.1 Phalanger gymnotis | reverse complement strand
GATATGGTTGATCTTTTACAGTTCTCGCCTTCAGAAAGTTATACAGGATGTATGTTCTTAAAGATCTGCACAAATCAGATTCATGTAAAGTGAGCTGTGGTGTCCTATTTTGCTTTTTGGTCATTTTATAAAACCTTTTCCTTAGTTTTTATCATCAGTGGCTCTTAACAGGTAGCTTTAATATTTCTGTTAATACTTCTTGTGTTCCTGATAGATAGTCATCTACAATACTTCAATAATCCACTGGATCCATGATGTCATTGATATGGGTATTCCTGACTTTTCTCATCCTGTGCATTTCTTGACTTCATAAATTCCATAAATCTTCCACAGAGGTTCTACCCAACACACTTATGTCTTGCTTCTCTAAGTCTAGTAATATTCTCTGGGTAGTAGCATGGTACTTGGCTGTTGTCCTCTGATCCTTTGCTTTCAGTACATGACAGAATTACCTCTTTTTTTCTTTTCATACTATTACAAAAAGCACTAGAAGAAATTTCAAATGTTTGTTCTGGAAGAGGAGACATAGGTGGACATGGAACGTTTGCTATCTTTAAATATTTGAAGGACTGTCATATAGAAGAAGGACTAGACTTTTTCTGCTTGGCTTCAGAGGGCCAAGCCCTCAAGTAGTGAGTAGAAGATATAGAGACTGATTTAGATTTGTTGTAATAAAAATTTCCCAGTAATTAGAAATATGAACAAGTTGAATGGATTGCCTTAAGAGATAGAAGGCTTCCTTCACTTGCGTTTTTTCAAGCTGGGTAACCACTCGTTCAGGATGTCGTAGAGAATATTATGGTGAGGTACTCGTAGATAGTAGCTGAGAACTCCCTTTCTTCTCTGATTGTGTCCTGATTATTGGATATCTCTGCCTCTGTGTCCTACCAACTCCTCAAACTCAGCATGTTTAAAAGGGAATTGGGCTTCTTTTCCCCTAAGTTTACCTCTCTTTTAGCTTCTTGAAATATATCAATCATATTACTATCCTATCGATCATCTAAAGCTCTGATTCTTGATATCATGACGTTTCATTCTTCCTCATCCCTCAGTACCCTACCCAGTCATTTGCCAGGTACTGTTGATTCTACCTCCAAAATAACTTTTGCCTCTTATTTCTCTGCTCCAGCTGCTTGCACCCTGGATCATATAATCATCGCTTTTTCACTGTTATAGTTTCCTGACTACTATCTCTCTCCTCTTCAATCCATCCTTTACACAACTGCCACAGTTCTTTTATGATTATCTTTAATGTTCAGGGCTGACCATATTAATTCTCTACTCAGAAACTTTCAGTACATATTATTTAATGCAAACTCCTTAGCTTGGCATATTTAAGACTTTCTGTAATTTGGTTCCTTCTTACACTTTTCAGCTTGATTTCATGTTCATTGTCTTCAGTTACTCTATAGTCTAGCCAAACTGAAGTTGTAGCTATTCCCTGATGATGTTCTCCTATTTATTAATTCTATTCTTTAGTACAGTCCATTTCCTTTCCCTGGAATGTCTGCTTATCTCTACTTGTCAAAGCCTTCTGTTTCTTCAAAGCCTCTTGGATGCCACCTGCTCTGTGAAGACTTCTCCTTTCTCTGTGCCTCCCTTCCCTCCAGTTATCTCTCTCTCCTCAAGTTTTCCTAGAGCACATTATTTTCATCTTGTCTTTGCCCCAATTGCACCCTCTCTTGTATCATAATTACTTGTATGCTTGTGTGCTCCATTGCTACTAGCCCTAACCTGGCCAACCCTCCCACCAGGTTCCTCCTCACCTTGAGTTCTCTGTATGGATGAAACTGCAGATGTGGTTTAAAAAACAATCTCATCACCTGGTATATTGTATGCCACAAATGCTTAGTCAGCATTGGTTTGAATTGAATTTTCAGGATGTGTCCATTCTCTATTTTGAGATACCCCAATAGACTTCTGTTGGAAGTGCAAATTTAAACATCATCAGAGTTGTTTGACAGAAGTGCACTCCCCTTCCTTTGCTTCGACTTAGGTTTTGCAAATGGATGATGTCACAATAAAAGTAAGTGCTTTCAAGGCAGTTTTTGAACAGGTGTTGTTGTTTGAGACTGAAGCCATTTAAATCCAAAAAAGTCAAGGACCTTGAGAGTGGAGAAGCAAAGATAAATGAAGGTGGTGATGCTGACCATGAGCTAAAAATAAAAGCTGTGGAAGAAGAGACTGCCTCCCCTAAGAACATCCTGAAGCTTCTGGCTGGATTTTAGACAGTGAGGTAAGGAACAATTGTCAGCCTGTTATGAAACATCCTTAGAAAGTATTGTTATTTTTTTACATTTATAAATGGACTCTGAATATCATGTATATTTCCTGCATTGTATAGTGTCTTTTAAACCAAATATTGATATTTCCGCCTAATATTTTGTGCTCTTATTTTGAGAGGAATGAATGCTACTTAGGGATTTCTTTATTTCCCTTTCTCTTGCTTTTTGTTAATGTAACTTGACAATTTGGGGACACAGCCAGTGTTTCTTCCATATTTTAGGTATTTAAATTGCTTTGGAAACATTTCTGATCACCTCATTGTTCATAAATTGTTTTGGGCATGTGTGCATTGGTCTAGTCTCCCCCAGAAGAATTACAAGCTTTTGAAGGACAGCAATTATGTCACATGGTCTTAGATCTCCCTCAAACCTAGTAAAGAGTTGAACACATTGCAAGCACATAAGAAGTACTTATTGTTCGCACGATGTATTCAGATTAGTGACTACATACTGGTAAGTACAGAAGGTGAAACATTTTGTTCTTCTTTTCTTCCAAGAGGAATTTCAACAAAATTCAGATTGATTTGGTAATCTCTCTTCCAAAGGATTATATTGTATGGTCATTTATTAATTTAGCAAGCATTTATTTAAAGCCTCCTACATGCAAGATATTGTGTTAGGTACTGGGGAACTAAAAAATAAAAATGAAACTGTTCCTAAACTCGAGGTGCTTATTGACTGGGCAAAAATAACATGAACATAGGTATATAGAGAGTAAATGTGTACAGAATAAACACAAAATAATTTCCATAGCTAATATAACAGTGAACACTGTAGACTGAAAAAATTAAATTATTTGGAACTAAAGGGGGGGAATGGGTTTTGAATACTTTCTACTGTAGGCTCTTTGGGGGTAGGGACCCTTGTCACTTACACAGTCTTCCTGAGTACTCGGCATAGCCCTGGTGAAGTCCAGGCAGGCTAGAGCCTCGGTTAACTTTAACTACATTTTCCAACCCTCCTTTCAGGGAAGCAATAAAGGTTGTAGAACTGATTAGTGGAGACTGTTTGATCTTGCCCAAAGGATATTATAAGAAAACAACGTGGTGTAGTAGAAAGGCCTGGATTCAAGTGTCACCTCTGACACTGTGATCAGCCAAGACTCAGGACACGTCATTGACCCTATTCTGCAAAATGCAGTGACTGAACTTGACCATCATTCATTTCCTCTAGCTCTTTCCTTTAAGTCCTCTTTAAAGACTTATACCTTGGGCAGCTAGGTGGTGCAGTGAGTAGAGCACGGGCCCTGGAGTCAGGACACCTGAATTCAAATCTGGCCTCAGACACTTGACACACTTACTGGCTGTGTGACCTTGGGCAAGTCACTTACCCCAATTTCCCTACCTTCCCCCCTCAAAAAAAAGACTCAAGCCCCACCCTCTACATGAAGCCTTTCCTAAACCCCTGTATTTCTAACCTTTTCCCTAAACTAACTTTTATTCGTCCCCTATATGTTATGATATTCTTCTGTAAGTCCATGTCTCTCTCAAGAATGTTAGATTTTTGAGACAGAGACTGACTTTTTTGTCTTTGAATCCTCCATCATGTAGCACAGTGCCTAGCATGTGGTGAACACTTAATAAATGCTTTTTGATTTGGTTGATTGACAAGCAGGATTGTTAAGATAAGCTGAAGAGTCACTCATAGGATCACAGATTTAGAGGTTGAAGGTAACACAAGTCACCTAGTCAATCCCTTCGTTTTATAGATGAGGAAAGGAAGGCCCAAAGAAGTTGCCCAAAGTCACGAAGTAAGTAGCATAATCAATAACCACAGTTCTATTTATCCAAATCCAGCACTCTTTGCCCTATAACCACATGCTGCCTAGACCCCTTGTCTGTCAAACCTTGCTAGAAGGCCTGCTAGTTTAGTGGTTTTATCTCTTCTATGCTAAAACTAAAAAAAAAAACCCAGCTTCTCCAGTGAAAAAGCAGCTTCGTGACATTGAAAAGAAAAACTCTTTAGTGCACAAGTTAGAGTGCAGAGATGTACGAAATCTAAAGACTAAAGCACCAAAGACTTCCTATACTAAAAATGGTTTGGGCTATACTAGGTCGCTTCTGACATAAGTTTCAACTCAAAAGAATCTAGGATCTAGAATTTAGTTGTATTCTAAAGTAGGAAACTGAAAATTCTTAGGAGATATATATATATATATATAGTCATTCCACAATTTTTCATAATTTATACACCTATAAATATTGTCTTTGTCAGTATAGTTTGGATAGATATTCATGTATGAATTCATTTTCCAAATGATTTTGAACTCTTTGAGCTCCCAAAAAGCTATTGCAAAGTTTGGAAACAATTTCTTCATTTTAAAAATAAGAATACCGATGTTCTTCATAGGAATGGTATGAAGAAAACACTTTGCAAACCCTTACTCTGGAAATCCCAGTTTATACACAGCCGATCCAAGGTTAAATTATGAAATGAGCAAAGTTTATCTTTTGTGCCCTTTTTTACGCTTCAATTCCCATAGCATGTTCTTTTAAAGAACTGCGTAGGTAGGTAGATATTGAGCATTATCTTTAGACAGTGACAATGTCAGAGATGACTCCTTGTCTATTTTAGAAGTAAGAACTAATTTCAAAACTATCCTTTCTGTCATTATCCAAATTTGTTTCAGATTTCTGAGCTCTGCACAGCTGCTGCAGAAGGACTCGCCAAACTGCTGTTCTCTGGACGATTAGGTAGTAGCAGACTTCTTTCTCCTCTTGTCTTGTTGTGGTACAATCCTGTGACTGAAGAGGATGTTGGACTGTGACATTGTCTAGAGGTGTTCTTCCCCATATGTGCTTATGCAAGCAGGTATTTGAATCAAATTAATATATTAAAATGTAATTTAAAAAGTGATTTAATTCATCATTTGAATAGTGAGCAAGATGAGGGAAAAGAAAGAGGATGCTACAAGCACTTAATTATTACTAACTTTATAGAATAAGTACATTTCAGCAGAGGCTCTTTTAGTCAATTTCTGTGAAATAAGTCCTCATTTCCCTTATAAAATTAAATATATGCTCCCAATAAAAATTATCACTAAATGAAATAAGTTAGAAATTGTAAGTCAGAAGTCTTAAAATAGATGAATAAGAATTTGAATTTTTTCCTAGATACTAATTTTTCCTTTTTAACATTTTGCTAAAGCCCATTTAAAGAAAGCTTGATGAGACTAGTCAAACAAAGTTATCCTAAGGAATTTAAGGACAAAAAAAGATGGAAGGTAGAAAACATACTAGAAAAAAGAAAAAATATTTATAAAAAGCATCATATCAAATCATTTTCTCCATCATGGAACCAGCACACTTGAACCTCAACATCATGGTCAAAGATGTTTTTATAAGGGAGGTAGATACAGCATTAAAGAGAACAAAGATGGAAAAAGTAGCTAGATTAGACCAAGGAGAAGAGATCTTTGTTGGAGCAACAATTTTGAGGGCATCAAAGGATCAGTGTGAAAAGTATCTGAAAGAGGGGATGACAGCAAAGATATGGGGGGAAAATTCAGGGAGAACATCAATCAAAATGTCTGAATCATTTGTACATGAATTAAGGGTATTGTTGACGAGAGTTAGCAGGGACCAAGGAGGCTTTCCCAAGCTATTTACAGCACTAGAGGACATCTTTGCCATTTCCGTCTCCTGAAGGAAGTAGAAAATATAAAATCCCATTTTGCTTATTTTTTTGGAGGTGGGGTAAGGTAGGGCAATTGGGGTTAAATGATTTGCCCAAGATGACACAGGTAGTAAGAGTGTCAAGTGTCCTGAGGGCAGATTTGAACTCAGGTCCTCCCAATTCCAAGGCCGCAGCTCTACTCATTTCACCACCTAGCTGCCCCATTTTGCTTATTTGTTTGTTGATTGTTAATAAGCACTTATTGTGGCAGAGCAAAAAGGTGACTTACAGGCTCTTTTAAAAACAAAACAGTGGCAGAACCCACAAAATAGCAGAGGGAAGCAGGGCTCCAGCCCAGCACAGCCTAGATGGTCGCTGGGTAAGGCCTTAGAGAAAATCAAGATACAGTTGAGCAAAGGAAGTAATGGACATGGTGACCAGTTTCCAAGAGCACAGGATAGTGCTACCATGGCCACTAATCAGAATGAGGAAGGTGCTAATGAAATAAAAAAACTAGAGTAATTTTTGTCCTCTAAAATATGGTTTTGCTTAGGAAGTAAATGGAATATTTTTCTAATCAGCTCATGGAAGTACAGTGTCTTTAAGAATGTCACAGTTGTGGAACTGGGAAGAACTTGTAGATGAGCCTCATTTTATAAAAGAAGGAACTAAGATCCAGAGAAGGTGAGTAATGACTTCCCTCAGGTTATATCTATTTGGTTTGTACACCCTGGTCTGCATCCTTTCCCCTCTTAGACTGAGTTCCTGGAGGACAGGGACTACCTATGTTTTGTCTTTCTTTACATTCTCAGTGCTTAGCATAGTGCCTAGCACACAGCAGGTGCTTAATAAATACTTGTTGACTGTTAACACAATAAATATAAAGTAAATAAATGCCAGTAGATCCAGTCAAAGGGCTGCCCTTGAGGACCTAGAGGGTCACATGTGGCCTCGAGGCCAGAGGTTCCCCACCTAGCCTAACTTCACTTCTTGCTAACTTTCTATCTCCATGCCGTTTCCCTGGCTATCCCTGATGCCTAGAACGTGCTTCTTCCTCACCTCTACCTCTCAGGATCCCTAGTTACTTCCGTACTTCAAGCATCACCTTCTGTACATGGCCTTTTTCTGTCTTTCCTTTTCTCTCCCCACAGATATTATTGCCTTCCCCTTCTTCCCCCAAAAGTTACATTATATTCATTTCAACATAATTTTATGTGTGTGGCTCCCACAATTGAATGTAAGTTACTTGAGGGTAGAGAATGGTTCATTTTTTTTCTTTGTATTCTATAGGGTTTAGCATCGTATGTGGCCCATAGTGGACACTTAAGAAATATTAGTTGGTTTTGTTTGAGATATTGTTGAACAACATTTAGGATTATTTGCTGTTATACTGAAGAGTGTATGTTTATATGTTAGTGAATACTCCATCAATTTTTAGATGCACCAAACAAGGTCTAGAATTTTGAAATCATAGGAATACAAAAACCCCAGTGCTTAGAATTTGGTAACTTCTCAGTATAAATTATGGTTCGTATGTCATTTCTAGTTTAACAAAGATGATACTAATACTAAGGCCAAGTAAAGTAAGTACTTTAGAAGAATTTGATTTATCTTTTGTATTTCTTTACCAGAAAAGAATAAAGAAATGTTTCCTTTCATAACCAAAAGTAAAGGTGTTGAGACACTTAAAACCACTGTATCCAAAACTAACAAAGCTACTGTACAGATTGATTATTCTCACTGTTCATTTTGAAATAAAACATTAGTTGTTTTCAGCTACAGACTATATATAACAAATATAATGTCATTTAATTTAATATTTATTTTAAAATGTTGCAAAACTTTTCATTTCTATTTAGGAATAAGAATTATAAAACATCTCTGAGAAAACTCCATTGTTTCCCCTCAGTCCCATAGTCAATATCAGTTTTTCTTAGTCCTAAAATCACATAAGGGTAAAAATACCATTCATGTTATGCTTTGCCTCTTTGTCAGAAATAAGTGAGAAAGTTCGTGGATGTTTCAGCACTTTATTTAATTTTTGAGATGTGTCAGCAAGCAGAATTCTTGATTTTGATTTTAAAAACAACTCTAATGTGTAGGTGGCAATGAAGTAAGGTTTTGCTTTATTGCATCCAAATAATTTTCTTTCCCTCATGCATAATCTGGCTCCTCACATGCTGGTGAGCTTATGCCATAAGAACCTCAAAAGCTTTTAAAAATTGTGAATTCAGAACTTAATTTTTGAAGCAATAATATGTTTCAGTAGCACATGACAATTGCCCCCACCTGGAAGTACCTCTTATCATGATACTTAGGCCTACTCAGCTGTTTTCATATAGTGGCAGCTTAAATACTACTAACACTTTTCACTGTGATTTCTGTGGTATCATATTGCTTGCCTTCACAATGTGTGGGAGAAGGACTGGAGAAAGGGAGAGTATTTGGAACTGAAAATTTTTTAAAAACTCCACTTTTCACAAGGAGATGGATTTGTATGTACCTCACTGCCAGGGAGAATTCTGAGTACCTCTCTTGTTCCTTCTGATCCTTACCAATCCATGCTTATCAACTGTTTAGGTATATCATCTTCTTCTGGATGTCTCATTCTTTTCTACTAACATTAACAGAATCTTGAGATTTGTAAGGGCCCTTGTACTTTAGGGTACCTAGTCCTTCATTCCTTCTCTCTTCCTCAGACATTGTTCTTTCTGTGTGTAGGGCACTGTGCCGGGTGCTTGCAGAAATGAAAAGTTCATGTAGGACAAGATCTTGCTACATAAAACTTGGGGGATTGGGGATAAGATGTAAATATAGCTATAATACAGATATTATCGAATGCATCCTCAAGGTGCCAAGTAACATGCTCTGTGAGATCTGAGCAGGAGGGACTTGTTACTGGTACAAAGAGATGCAGGAAGGCTTTATGGAGGAGGCCTCATTTGAGTTGGGTTTTGTAGAAATTGGTAGGAATTTAATAGGGGAGGAAGTATACTCCATGCATAGGGAACAGTATGAACAAATTAACAAGAGTCTGAAAAGCAAAGGACATGCCCAAAGTGAGAAGGCCCAGTTTAGCCGGAAGGAGGGACGGACATCATACTGAGTAGGAAACCTAGGGTCTCAGCGGTACACAGTACTAGTAAGGTGTGGTTTACTGTTAACAAACTTGTGATTTTTCTTAAAGGACAGAGAAAAGTCACAGCTACTTTGAGATCTGTGAACAGAAGACATGAGAATGCTATTTAGGTAGTTTGGGAGACTTATTCTTATTGCTGGTGTTAAAAGTGTTGGCAGGAAAATCTTTCCTTTGGTATGGTAAGGGAAGGACAATGAAATGAGAACTGGCTTAAGGTTAAAATGATTGTACTCATTTTGGAAACGTTAATGGAAGTGAATGGGAGAAAGAGAATGACTAAGAATATATTCAGTGTATGAGAGGAAAAATTGGGAGCTTGGTAGCCATCATGATTTGTGTGTGGTGTGGATATTAAGAAGGACCAATGAGTCTATGAATGATAGGAGGGTTGCCCTGAATTATCTGGAAAATTGCCACAAAGCTCCACTTCACTTACACATTTAGACATCTCCAAAATATAAATCCATAAAAAGAATGGAATCACGGACACAAATAAACTGCAAAACATAGTCATTTTGTCAGTTGGGTTTTGTTAATTTTATTCTTGATGTAAGAGAAGCTTCCATGGTAAATAGGGGTATATTGGGAAATCATTCTGATATTTTAGAAGTCAAAAAATAAAAGTAAAATTTAATACTTGAAAGCTACAAATAAAAATAAAATATTTGATTTTTCCTTGAATGACGTTTACATAAAAATGAGTCATATGCATTATCTCATCTTAGAAGAACATTTTAAAAAATATGTAAAAGTCACAATTTTGGTGAAGAAAATTTAATCAAATGATTTAGGAAATCAAAGCAGCAATTTATTCTTTACCTTTCAAAATGCAAAATGAACTGATGTTTTTTGTTTTATATTTAAAAAGGAACTTCCTGAGATGTCTAATTGTCCAGGGCACCTGTGATGATTTTGCCTGAGACTATGGCTGTAACCAAAACAAAACAAAATTAGGTTTTAAACTCACTCACTCTCATTTTTTAAAAAAATGCCTCATATGCCATGTAGTCCAGCATATACCTGAGTAGGGATCTTTCTCCAACGTCCCTAACAAGCAATCACCCAACCTCTTTCTGAAGATCTCCAGTGTTACGTGTCTGCACATCTGCTGCTTTCCAGAATCATCCCATTACAATTCAGCATAATTCCATGAAGATGGAGATGGCTTCCTCACACACATTTGTTCATAGTTCTGAGCTCAGAAACTAAACAGAACATCTTTCTTCCCCATGATATCCATTCAAAACCTGCCCCTCCCCATAAATTCTTCTTTTCTCATTGCTGAGGTTTTTCTGTTTCTTCATCTGGCTGTCATATGATGGTTATGAGTAACTTTCGTATCTTGATTGCCCTCCTCTGCAGGGCTCCAGATCCTTTCTAAAATGTCCTACCCATAAGTGAATACATTATTCCATACTGGTCCGATGAGAAGAGAATAGAGTGGTAGTATTAGCGCCCTCCAGTTAAAGAGTTGTAATTAATGTAGCCAAAAATCACTTAACAGGAAAGATGATAACTTAAAGGACAAATAGAAAATTTTGTTACTCTTGTTGTTTCTCTGTCATTTGCTTGTAGTGATTGAGGCAATGGAAATTCTCTGTAATTTATCAAGGTTATTCTATATGACTGGGTTGGTTGTTGGAAAATCTTGACCTAGACCTCATGAAAGATAACATCCACAGAGCCCAACACATTTTGACTTTGTTTGTCTCACAGAAAAAAAAATCTTAGAAAAGCACTACTCAGTGCTTGGGCAATTGTTCAAATGGCATTTATGTGTTAAGCAAGGTAGCAGTCATGGGATACACATTGTTATTCTGAAAGAGTCACACTTAAAATGGGGAATTTATTCTCTAGTTGCAATTTGTTGTCATTTCTTCCAGAGTTATTTTCCCTGGAGATGTAAAAGGATGTTGTTTCACCAATAGCAATTTTATTCTTCATGATTAACAACAAGATTGCTGCATTTTCTCATATTTTTGATGGCATAAGATAGTCTGACCATAGGAAGAGTTTATGAAATGCGTTATTCTTTAAATATCTTATTAGGGAAATTGACCTGCCTCCAAGGCAGTTCAGTTTCCTACACCATAAAAAACAAGACTTAAGTTATGTTGACAGAAACAGGAAAATGAAGCCTACACTTACAAACAAAAACAAGAAACCAGTTGAAAATTCAAAGAGAATTTAAAACCATTCCATAACCTAATTTGTTTTTGAAAGAGAATACTGATCAGGGCAAGGATGAGACTCAGATGTTTTTTCCCTTTGATACCTTTTTGGATGCTACCAGGACTTCTTTGTTGCTTGGTATTAGAACCTATGCTGTTGCCTTTTATTGTGTATGAATATGATTTATTTTGAACTGAATCATTTACATAACCTTAAAAATGAATTTCCTCTAGGATTCTCTTTAACTTAAATATGGGAAAGAATCTATCACATTTTGTTTTAATATGAAGGAATAATAAAATAAGAATATTTCATGGTTATATGTGATAATCCTACTTTAAAATACTTAGACAATTGACTGTAACTTATTACTTTCAACTTTAGCAGTCACAGTCAGAAAATATAAGAAACAACAGGAGAGGGAAAGGGTACTACTCAAGACAAAGATTTGTTATTAAATTAAATCATAGAGAATTAAGTAGGGGATTTCCAGAAAATAGGAAATGTGATGTTTCACTTACTTGATCAACAGTTGCCATACTAAAGGTAATCATCTCTAGCTGTTGAGTGATTTCAAGCTAAGTTTCTAGAGTTCCTTTGTTCACTCCCACAAAAAGAAAAAAAGAAGAGAGAGCATAGGAGAGAAAGAGAAGATATGAGAAAGATAACATGAATTGGGAATGTCTCTACAATGTAATTGATCTCTGTAATGAGCTGAAAGCAATAAATTTCTTTCCCCTTCCCATTTGTAACTACTTTATTCAACTTTTGTGGCCAGCTGACAGCTGGGAAAAAATAATAAGGCAGGTGTTAAAGTGCAATCAGCTGTAAAATTCATTAGTGAACATAGATGGGGAAGATTTCAAGTCACCCCAGGAGCAAACAAAAGTTCACAGAAATCCTAAAGGAGGCTAGGAGCTGGTTCACCCTCCCTTCTGTAATGGCCTTGGCATCTGACTGTATGTCAAATAACATGACCCCAGCGGAAGTTGTGATGATGTTGGTCCTAATAAGAGATATGCCCTACTGGGTCGATCTGTTGAGGGAACTGGCCTTCTGCCCAAGGCACTCAACTCCAAGGAGTTTGGGCAGCTTTGGAAGATTTGTGCCTGGCCACCTAGAGTTTCTTATCCTCACCAGTGGCATATAAATACCCTACACTGTAACACAGGGCATCACTCTTTACTTCAAGAAAAAGAAATAACACCTTCTAATGGCCATGTTTCACTGATCATTCAAGGTTCCATGGAAATGACTATCAAATTGCCAAGGAACAGCAGGAATGTTCCTTTGTCCACATACCTGTACATCATGCAGCTTTGTTAAATGACAACTGACAAAATTTAAAGCTTCCAGGTTTGGACCAGAATTTGAGAAAATGCATTATCTCATATTTTTGATGGCATAAGATAGTCTGACAATAGAAAGAGTTTATAAAATGTGTTATTCTTTAAATATCTTATTAGGGAAATTGACCTGCCTCCAAGGCAGCTCAGTTTCCTACACCATAAAAAATGAGACTAAGTTATGTTGACAGAAACAGGAAAAGGAAGCCTACACTTTACAATACTTTCTTTAATTTGGCTGCAAATTCATCATAATGAGGTAACAGTCATAAGTGTTTCTTCTGAGTTACTTTTAGAGGACAACTTTTTCACACACTTGCATCTTCTATTACTTTAGGACTTCATAGTCTACAAAACATGCCGCTGGTAATAACTCTGGGATATAGGTATTGATGGTATTATCCCTTTCCCCTTTCCCCCAATTCACAGATGGGAAATACGAGGACCAGAGCAGTTTAATGCTTCGCCCATGGTTAAAGGTTTAGTCATTAGTAGAGCTGAGACCCAAACACAGATCTCCTGACTCTAAGATCATTGCTCTTTTCTCTAAAAAATGTTGGCTTCCCTGAATAAGAAAGACAAATTTTGAATTCCCTTCTCCATTTTCTTTTGCCTGTTTCCTCTTATTGTAGGCAAAACCTCCCCTCAATAAGTGTTGTTTCTTCCCTCCATAGAATTTTGCAGAATTACAAAATCTCAGTGTTGAAAGATCATCTACTCCAACTTAAATAAGAATCCATTGTCCAATACCTCTGTCATGATTATACATGTGTAGCCTATATCAAATTGCATGCCATTTTGGGGATGGAGGAAAGGAAGGAGGGAGGAAAAAATGGAACTCAAAACCTTATAAATGTGAACGTTGAAAACTAATTTTTTTAATTGAAAGTTTTCAGAAAAAGAATCAGCACCAGGTGCTTTGCCACACAAAAGATTAATGGCATTAAAAACTTCTTCAGTTGGAAATTTGGCTAGAGAGAGATTGACTTCAACCTGAGGTATATGGTCAATGGCTTAAATACTAGTTGGTAATAGTCTGTAGAGAATGCTATGGAAGAAGATAGCCCATCTTTCCAGGATCATGTTCTTATCACTAATCAGTATGGTTCCATTAGCCCTGAGTAGTTGCAGTGCAACATCAGTCTTTGGCCTAAAAAATAGCTTAATTATGACATACTTTTCACATAAATAAAGTCAGATCTAAATAAATGGAAAAAACATCAGTTGCTCATGGTTAGGCCTAGCTAATATAATAAAAATGACAATTTTATCTAAATTAATTTACTTATTCATTGCCATACCAAACTACCAAAAATTATTTTACAGAGCTGGATAAAATAATGAAAAAATTCATCTGGACGAACAAGAGGTCCAGAATATCTAGGGAATTAATGAAAAGAAATGCTATGGAAGGTGGCCTAGCCATACCAGATATTAAACTGTACTACGAAGCAGCAGTCATCAAAACTACTTGATACTGGCTAAGAAATAGAGTGGTGGATCAGTGGAATAGGTTAGGTACACAAGATGTGGTAGGCAATGACTATAGCAATATACTCTTTGATAAACCCAAAGAATCCAGCTTCTGGGCTAAGAATTCACTATTTCACAAAAACTGCTGGGAAAATTGGAAAATGGTAGGGCAGAAACTAGGCATAGACCC
>JAQQSZ010004208.1:0-14221 GCA_028646595.1 Phalanger gymnotis | reverse complement strand
GGAAAGAAGGAAGGAAGGAAGGAAAGAAGGAAGGAAGGAAGGAAGGAAGGAAGGAAGGAAGGAAGGAAGGAAGGAAGGAAGGAAGGAAGGAAGGAAGGAAGGAAGGAAGACAAGCTCACTAATAATGAACCACTCTTAATTCTCCAGCCATCTCCTCCAGAGCCTCATAATCTACCCTCCCACCTTGGAGAAACTTCTACCCTCAGGTCCCTCTTTCATTATTGGTGACTGCCTCTCCTGTATCACTATTTCATTAAAAGCCTCAGCCGTGTTCACTTCCTTATAAGTCCTACAGTCTTCTCCTCATTATCCTTGCCAACCACTTTGCCTGAATGAATACCCTTGCTTCTCCACTTCCCCCTACTTCTGGAATTATGAAGTTTTCAAATAACTTCTGCCATTGTCCTTGGATAGGGTGTGTCAACCTATTTCCCTTTAATCTTATTAAAGATCCATGTAAATTTCTGGGGCAAAATGCCCCTCTCTGACCACCACTTTCTTTTAGGTATAGTTCCTCTCCCCCCACTGGAGTGTAAATTCTTAGAGGATAGGGCCCGTCTCTGTTTTTTGTATTTGTATCTCCAGTACTTGGCTAGTGTTTGGCAATAGAATTTGATACATTCTTTTTCATTAGTTTATTCATGATTAATTTTTCAGTTCCATGTTTGAAACTTTCATATTTATTTTCACTTCACAGCTTGCCCCTCAAATTCGTGATGGTGATGATTGCTTCCAGAAGGATCATTGTCATCCATAATGCCTTCCCATTATCTCTAATAAATACTATAGCTTTTTTGGTTCCTTGTTCACTTATCCTCCTGTTATGATTGGAAAACAGCTCTTAGCACTCAATCTGATCACAACTTTAAAAGCATTTGATTTGATCTGGGATAAAATTTTGAATGCAGAGACATCAGAAAGGACCATACCTTTCATAGTCATTGAAACTACTGTTGAAAGAAGTTGCCTCACTCTCCCTCTCTTGCAAATCAACTATGTCTGACAGTTTCAGCTGCCACATCTTCACCCCAAAGTGGCCCAACTTTCTCCAAAGATATGTTCCTGAGTCTGTTGAGACAAGGCACCTCATTTGTTTTAATTCTGAGCTAGTGCACGCAAGCCTCTTTCAATCTCAATTAGCGAGTAGGAAATTTATTTAGAAAGCTGACAGGCACATTTGGGGGATTAATGATCACTGATTTATGAATATTGAGTAGCATTTCAGTAATCTGAGCAGAGTAATCACGTGTAGCCAAAGCTGGTTCTTCCCCCCATTAGAGTCTGGTGCAATCACTCAAAGGCAGTTAAATGATTCTGATTTATGACCTTAACCTACAGGGCCCACTCCATTTGCTCTATCAGTGTGTAAATTCTAAAAATGCAATTCCCCATACCTCTAGAGAGCTAATTTAAGTCAACATTATGCATGAGTCGAGAATGCTGGAATTCTCAGATCTCTTATTTCACTCATTAAATTTTCACTGAACATCTTGCAATTAAAATTTCATATAGATTTCTTCTTATGATTGACATTTGGCCTTGGTGAAATGAGTTTAAATCTCATCTCTCAGAAGATTCAGAAGGGAAGAGATTGATCTGGACACTGTTTCAGGTGGGACGTTGATGACAGAGCAGTAATGCTCGGATTAGCATTTAAACAAGACTTTTTGGTGAAAAGGGCCTCAGCCTCATCAGTGAGGACAATCCAGTGGCCAAGACTGAACTTTCGGAAGGACACACGATTTGAGGCCAAGGACCCAACATGAGCCCATTTGGACCTGAAAAGCTGCCTGTTCTCTCGGCTGGGAACTAATAGAGACCTCACAACAAAACAACCTGCCTTGAATACCTAACCATTTCCCAGGCATTTGTGGGGATGGAAACCAAACTCCCTCAAAATGCTGAGAATGATGAATCCAAAAGGCAGGCAGGATAAATGCTCTCAGTTTAGAAATAATAAAAGAATTGTCTAGTCTTCCAAATTGGAAAAACCAAGAATAGAAGGGCTCTAAACTCACTGTTTAAACTCATGCCAAATATTTCCCTTCTTTAGACCTCTATTTCTCCATTTGGTAAATGAAGGGATTAAATGAAATGGCCTCTCAGGTTCCTGCCTGCTTCAACTTGTTACCTAAAAATATATTGAGAGGCAGCGTGTGACTGTGGCCATGGACCAAGAGAGTGGCTTCCTTACAGTTTTATCTCCTGCCTTTGCACTAACTCTCTCCCATGTCTGCAATGTTCTGCCCCCTTACCTCCCTTTCTGCATTCCCTGGCTTCTGCTTGAGGCCCTTCCCAGGCCAACTAGCTTCAAGTGCCTTTCTCTGAGATAACCTTCATCTCTCTCTCTTATATGTACCCAGTTGTTAGTGTGCCATTTCTTCCATTGAATGTAATCTCCTAAGGGTAGGGATCGTGGTTTTGCCTTTCTTTCTGTCCCCAGTGCTTAGCACAGTGCCTGGCACATAGGAAGTGTGCTAAATAAATGCTTATTAATTGACTGAAGAGAGTGGAGATGCTTTCTAAAAGAGTCTTGGTGATGACTGAAACATGCTATTTGGTTAACTCACTTAATCAAGCATTTGTTAATCACTTACTGTGGGGTGCATAAGGCAATGTGAAATAGAAGGGAGAAGAACATAATGAATACAGAGTCAGCCTGGGTTCAAGTCCCACCTTTGACACCTACTGTCTGTGTGACTTCAGAAAAGTCAACCAATTGCCCTGGTCAGCTTTGTAGGGCTAAGCTATAAAGAAGGAATCAGTCTACATGGGAGTACCTTTGAAGTCATGAGTCCAAGTAAAAAAAATCTTTATGGGAATCGAAAAGAAATGAAATTTGACATTGGCCTCTGAGCACTGAGGTTTCAGTCTATATTGCTCATTGAGTTTGCAGAAAACCATATGCTTATCCATAGTCTTGAGAGCTGGAAGGAAGCTTAGAGGTCATTTAGTCCAACCCCCTCGTTTTCCAAGAAGGAAACAGACCCAGAGTGAAAAATCGGCTTATCCAAAGTCATAATGAAGAGAATGGCATAGCCAGAATCCCAAACCCAGGTCCTCTGACACTGTCCCAGTTGGGGTACCCAGAAACTTGCCCCAAGAGCCTGGGCATTCAACCAGCCTCATTAGCTCAGGTGTTAGACAATTATACTGAGGAATATCCCTGTTGAAAAGAACTTTGGACTTACTGGGGGCAGAGGGAAAGAGAAAACCCTGAATGTCTCTGGACCTCAGAGTCTTTCTCTATCAAATGAAGGAGTTAGGTCAGATGCTCTCTAAGATTCCTACCAGCTCTGAAGGTTTGTGGCTAGGATGATATGAACTAGCAGCCTGCCAAAAGCCAAGTGGAATGGCATTCAAAAGATGGAAACATGTCTCAATGGAATAGACAGGCAAATGGGTTGGAAAGACTTCTCAGCTGCTTAAATACCTAATGGATCCCTCTTTCCAAGAATCTCATGGTTTAGATTTCACAAGGTACACCCCCCATAGGAGTAAGGAAATAAGAGCAGAATTGAGGAACCAGGCAAAGGTGGCAAAGGAGGCTTCATTTGCATTTGGAACTCTTCCCTCCCTCCTCTGAGAAGCAGCTGGGGGATGCCACAGTGAATAGAGCACTGGGCTTGGAATCAGGAAGACCTGAATTCAAAGCCAGCCTCAGTTTCCTCTTCTGTAAAGTGGGGGTAGCAATAGCACCTGCCTCCCAGGTTTGTTGTGAGGATCAAATGAGCTAATACCTATAACGTGCTTAACACGGTGTCTGGCTCATCGTATGTGCTTCATAAAGATTTATTCCCTCTCTTTCCCTCCCCCATTTTAATCCAATTCAATACAACATTAAGAGCCTAGAGTATGGCAGGCACCAAGCTAGGCACTGGGTGTACAAAACCCTTCCCTCAAGGACCTTGCATCCTACATGGCAGGAAGGAAAATACAACATATAGTCAGAGGCATACAGCAACAACCACTTCAGGAGGGAGGGACCAGTTTCTAGTTGTTGGTGTTCATTCTTGAGAAGGATCAAAATGATATCACTGTCAGAGTCAAGGCACAGTGTTTCCAACTGTGGCCGATCAGATCAACATAAGCTTGGAAGGCTCCACCACAGGTCAGACACAAATTGTCCAGATGGACATTTGGAGAAGAGGTGTCTCTAAATTTGCCTATCTCATATTTCTTTTGAGCTACTACAATTCGGCTCTCTAGTGCCGACGATATCAAGAAAGGATTCCCATAGGAGATGATCCATGAGATGAGCCTAGAAGGAAGCTAATATTCTAAGAGAAGAGGAGTGAAGAGGAAATGTCTTCCACGTGCGAGACAGCCTGTGCAAAACCACAAATGTGGGGAATGGATCCCAAGTCATGGAACACTAACTGGGCCACTTAGGCTAGAGTGTAGGGTACATGAATCAATCCTGCCACAAAGATTTATCAAGTACCTCCTAGGTGCCAGTCACCATGCTAAGTGTTAGGGATAGCAAAAAAAAAAGGATAAAAATAAAAATAATGACAAAAAATAAAATAAAACCAGTCCCTGCCCTCAAGAAGCCTACATTCTATTGAGGGAGACAAATACACATTTATAAGGTATACAAAATTTATCCATGAATATAAAATAATTGTGAAAGGAGACAATATACTAGCAGCTGGAGCAATGTGCAATAATCGTGGAGAGGTAAACTGGATTAAATCAGCAATGACTGTACTCCCTCTTACCATCACTCTACTCATATGACATCATTTTATGGTAGGATGGCAGGCAATGGACTTGGTCTTTTGGGTTTGGAAGCTTTACTCAATGCTCTGTCAAATCATACTTCCGTGGGTAACAACCTATCCATAACATGAGGGGGGCTGGCATAAATGATCCCTAAGGCTCCTTCCAACTCCCACATTCCATGACTATGATGAGGCCAACTCTGGCTGGCGTCTAGGTCATCACTGGTCTGGGTTTTCTAATTACAATGCAGCTCATGCCCACTATTCCCCATCCAACATCAGTGGGAATGACCTCTGGACACAAGGTTCTGTGGGATATGCTAAAATCCTAAAATGCACAGAGAGCTTCTGGAGTCCCTCATGTTAATCTTGACCAGCATGTGAGCCTGACCTCATTGAGAGAGGCAAGGCTTGGTCACCGCCAAGTACATCTCACATATATTTTCTATATCTCTCCTAAAGATCCCACTGTTAACAGCAACACTCAATTCTATCTTATTCTGCTAGCTAATTTGGTAGGCTGGAAACTGTTAGGCATTGTTTATTGGCTCATTTTTAGAGGTAATACTACCCTTCATGAGAGTGTCGCAATCCTCAGTGGTACCATCTGTTTTGTCATGCCTTGTAGCTCCATTGTGTTTACTGAGTGCTTCAGAGATAATCCTGACTCCTCAGGGTTGTTCTGTGTGGGTCAAATCATCATAAGAGTACCTACTTTCCACTTGATGCAAAGAGAAGGTCGATTTTTGCTTTTCTTTTTAGAGGACTGCCAAGCCACCTGGCTGGTCGCTTTTATCTGCTGCTAATCCATCAGCTCTTTGTTGGGGACAGGAGGGGACAGAGGAATCATTTTCTCCTGTAATCATGACTCTTTCAGCCAGGCACTGAGACCACAGGCTGTACTGGATGAATAAAGGACTCTCTTATTGACGAGTTGTCTGGAAGTGCCTGCATGGGGATTGAGAAACTATACTTAGAACCTTTTTCTATTTTTTCTCATTCTAAGTCTACATAGCCAAGAATTGGATCAGAGGAATGGATGTTGACGGTGATGGGCATCTTTACTTAGCTGCTTTGGAAACCAGGATCCAAAATGTTTTCACATGGATTAGACTGGGTATAGTCAATACATATTAAAGAAGAGAAAATGAGAAACTGGAAAGCCTTCTGTAGTGACAGCTGAATAGACCCACTGAGCATGAATCCTCAAAGCAAAATCACTGACGTGATGTCTCGGTTCCCCACTGACTCAAAGAGTTTATAAATCAATCAGTCAGTCAGGATTAACAGAGTACCTACCATAGACCACAGACCCAGCACTGTGCTTTATTCCCAGGGCAAGGCAGGGGTGGGGGAGTGGGGTTTGGAGAGAGGCTGAGGAGGAAGCAGAGGTGTTATTGTAACTATTACACTAATACATGAAGCATCTGCTCAGGAGAACTCTCTCCACCCATGCAAATCACAACTATGTCTTAGTGTTTAAGTGCTAGAGAGTTTGTTACACTGGCAAATTAAGTGATGTGTCTAGACACACACACACATGGCTATTACATATCAGAAGAGGAACCTGAACCTGAGTCTTGACACCGAGTCCAGCACTCTATCCACCATACTAGTAAAGTCTTCCTCCAAAGAGTAAGAAGACCAGGGTTCGAATCCTATGTAAGTTTGGGCAGTCATTTAACTATTCTGCGCCTCAGTTTCCTCATCTATAAAATAAGGGACGGATCTATGATCTCTAAATCTATGACCTATGATATGGAGGAATATGTAGGGGATAGCTATTACTCCTGCTGACCTGGTTACTCTAGAGTATGCCAGTAAGCACCAACAAGGCCTAACAAAGTGGAAAGTCTGAGCATGGGCACAGAGATGGCCTGGGTATCAGAGAACCAGCTCACTTAAGTCTAGAGTAGCTTATCCCAGGTGATGAAATTTCTTTCACTCATAGCAGTTGTCAATGTCTACCCTTCGAGATGGAAGGAATGTGATGGGCATTGATTGAGAGATGGAGCTTTGATATATTCGTTAATAAGGATCATTATGAGAGACGAGACTACTGAGAGGCTGGGACATACGATTACATTCTGGGTATGAAGAGTGGTTAGGAGGAGTAGCAAGATTCCTGGATAACTGGGGTTGGCAACAACCATGCTGGGACTCCAATGTGAAGGATGCTCATTGATAGCGCATGAAAATGCACCCCTATAAACAGAACCATCAAGGGTTAGTACAAGGCAGGACTGATGAGAGAAGTTCCCAAGCTCTGACAAAATCACAGGAAGGATCAATTCTCAATCCTCTGATGGGGTATGTTTATCAATCTTGACTGATAAACTCATGTGAAAAAGATATAGGAATCTACACCTAGAGGCCAGGAAGGAGAGAGAAGGTGGTTTCAAAACCCAAAAGTCTTAATATAGACCCAACGAGGCAAAAGGAGAGTCCTGAGTTCATTCAAGATGGTGCAGAGGAAAGAGAAGAGATTCGGGAATCAGAGGATTTGAGTTTCAGATCCCAGATCCATCATTGCTTACTAGTTGTGCAGCCTTATCCAAGTAAACTCGCTTCTCTGGGTCTCAGTTTCCTCATTTATAAAATGACAGTATTGGGATGGATAGTTTTTAAGGTTCATTCCACATTTAAATCTATGACCAACTGCCACCAATGGTCAAGCAAACACAAGAACACCAGCCTAGCCCCCAAAGCCCTCATGCAGGGAATCATCCCCCTTGTGGAGATAGGACCCCACAACTTCCTCTTCAGGTGCTGCATCCTCAGCTACTCAAAAACAGCCATCTATGTGCCCATACTCAAAAACAGGAAAAGAAAGTTCTCACCATCAAGGTGTCAAATGGTTCAACATACAAAACAGATATGATTTTAGCAATCAAAATGAAATCAAAGATACATTACCATCTACTTTGCTGCTATACCCCAAGGACTACAAAGCCTTTCTATCTGATTTGAGCTCCTTAAAATCTGGAACTGTCTTGCTTTTCTGGGCTTAGAATCGAATAAACATGTTTTTGATTGATTAATTCACAAACTGGGAATCACCTGGAGATGGCAGTCTCTGACTTGGGTGGCCCTTCTGTGCTTGCCATGGACCTGCTCCCAAACCGGGCAATGTCAAGAATACTCTAAGGAAAGTAGATGTGCCCTAGCACCGAACCTCTCTTTTCCTGTCTCCCCTTTCCCTGCCCCCAGGATCACACCCATAGAAGTACTAGTGGGAAGGCCAATTGACAAACACCTTTCCAGAAAGATAAAATAGAATAAGGGGTGTTTAAAGGGAAGACATTGTTTGCACCATAATGAGAGAAACCCAGAAGAGCTACTGAAGTCCTGGTGAGCTTCAGAGATTTAGAGGTGAAAAGGGACCTAGAGCGCCTCAAGTCAATTTCTCACTTTACCAATAAGGAAACAGAGACTAAGTCATTTGTATATAGTTAAGCAATCAGGATTTGAACCCAGGTCCTCTTGCCTCCACATCCAACACTCTATCCATCATTCCAAGCTGCCATCTTGCAAAGCCAGGATTTGAATCACTGTCCTCTGACCCCAAACCCCTAACTTCCTACCTTTCACCTCATGACCTAAATTGACTGCTTTTTGGAAGAGGGACTAATTTTAGTTGTCTTCCTGCCCCAATCTGCTGACCAATCTCAAATCTTCAAGTACCTTTCAGACATCTCGACTGAATGTCCAGTACACATCTGAAAATCAATCTCTAAAACAGAACTTATTCTCTTTCCCCCTAAGCCTTTCCCCACTTCCTTTTCTCTGTTACTGTAGAAGTGCACGCCATCTTCCCAGTCACTCAGGCTTACAACCTCAGAGTCATCTTGGAGTCCTCACTGTATCTCACCCCCCTTCCATATCCAATCTTTTGCCAAGACCTGTCAGTCTCACCTCTGCACCATCTCTTGAATATGCTCACCTTCTGTCCTCTGATGCTGCTCCCAACTCCAGTGCAGATCCTTATCACTTCACACTTAAACTATTGCAATAGCTGTCGATGGGCCCAACTGCCTCAAGTTTCTCCTAACTCCAATCCATTCAACCTCTACAGTGATTCCTAACATGCAGAGCCAATCATATTACACCACTACTCAATATATTACATTGGGTCCCTGGCACCTGCAAGAGAAAATTCACCATGCTTGCTTTGGTGTCCAAAGCCCTTCATAATCTAACCCCCTCCCACCTTTCCATTCTTCTTACATTTTATTGCCCAACATGTTCTCTTCAATCCAGTGACACTGTCCTCCTGGCTGTCCCAAAAATAAGACCCTCTGTCTCTCAGCTCCAGGCATTTTCTTTGGCTGACCCCTATCCCGGGAATGCTCTCCCTCCTCCATTCCAACTATTGACATCCCTGCTTCTTTTAAGTTTGAAATAAAATCCCACCTTCTACAGGAAGCCATTCTCAACTCCTCTTAATTCTAGTGCCTTCCCCTTGTTAACTATTTCCTATTTATCATGTATATAGTTTGCTTTGTATATATTTGTTTACATGTTGTCTCCTCCATTAGATTGTAAGCTCTTTGAGGGCAGGGATTGTCTTTTGCTCTTTTTTATCCCCAGCACTTAGCTCAGTGCCTGGGACATAGTAGAGGCTCAATAAATTTTTACTGGTTGATTGATCTAATGTGATGTACCTGTCTATGGCAGAGTGAAGGGATGAGCACATCTATTCATTAGAATAGAAACAAGCCATGCTTCATTCTGTAAAATCCACTGGTCCCAGACTCTACTTCTGTTTCTCTAGGGGTGTGTTTAAGAGCCCCAGATGTAGTAAACATTATATAGGGTCTTCCTGTAAAACTGTGTTTTCGAAAGACTCATGGGGACCATTCCATCCTTTGCCACCTCCTTCCTGTTTCTCTCCATTCTTCTGTGCTTCTAGTCAATTGTGGGTTTTTCTCCTTCTAAAACAATAGATTAAACCTGCATTAAAATCCAGCCTGCATTTGAGCCTGGCAGGAAAGCCCAATAACTCAGAGAACAGCATTTGGCAACCGCCCAGAGCTTCAGAATGCACATAGCATTTTGATACGCATAGCCCCGAACCCTCACATAATCCTATTGATGGCTGCCCTGTTTTATTTTGTTGGACAGCAATTTCCTCTGGTTTGGTGAGGAATTGGGGGAAGGGACATTTGTTATTTCCTTCCTCCTGCAGCAGCCAATTTGAGCTTATTTGTGTTGGTGAGGATGGCAAACCCTGGAGCAACAACCCTAAAAATGTATGTGCATGCACAGAGTGGATATTAAGATTTCTTCTCCATGAGACAACATGGAGTTGACTTGGACCTAGATCCAGCCATTCCCATGACTTACAGATAATAGATTTAAAACTGGAAGGGACCATAGAAGTCAACTAGTTCAATCTCCTCATTGTACAGATGAGAAAACTGAGTGTCAGCCAACACATATGCCAACAAAAACACATTGTTTTTAATCTTACAAAAAGCAGGAAAAAAATAAGATAGAGTGTTATATTAAGGATAAAAAGGAGGGAAGGAGATATCACCAAAGGTCAAAGATATCATTCAAGCAGTGTGTGGGATAAGGGGAAAGATGATGGAAAAGGTGGGCCAGGTAGTCAGGAGCAGCCCCATAGCTTTGAAAAGAGACTGTTTTCTTTTTTTTCTTTCTTTGTGCGAACTGATACCTTTGCCATCTCTCCTTCTCCCAGCCTGAGCCTCCTGATATCAACAGCAACCTTTCCTTTCTCCTAAACCCCCATACACCAAATCCACCAAGTACAAGGTCCAGGATAAGTAGTCCAGTGGGAAGTATCCTAAAAGCATTCATTGTACTTGGAGACAGAAGCAGTTACCATATCTGTTACTGTGGGATTGGCTCAGGGGGCATAGAAGAGTTAGTCAGTCAATTTATCAGTCAGCCAAAGAGTGTCTGTTAAGCACCTAATATGTGCCAGGCACATGGCACCGGGGATACAAAGAAAGGCAAAAACACATTCCCTGTCCTTTAGGAGCTTACATTTTAATGGAGGAGACTATGTGGAAATAACTTAATAGATATGATATATTCAAGACAGCCAGAAGGTATTCTAAGAGGGGAAGACATTAGTACCTAGAAGGACGAGGAAAGGCCTTCTACAGGAGGTGAGATTTTTAGATAAGTCTCAGAGGAAGCCAGGACAGAATTAGAACTTGGATTCCTCTCTTACAAAGAGCTGAGAATGTGGGCAGGGGAAAAAAGGCCAGCGCTTTCTGGATGTTTTTCTTAGCCTTCTGGGAGTTAGCCCAGACTTGAGTGAGGTTCACTGGAATTCCAGGCCATCCCTTGTTAGGTCTTGGCACCCAGTGCATTTCATTTAGCATTCCAGCATTTCAGAGTCAGAAGTGATGGAGTGTACACCTATCTGTACTAATGGAAAATGTGAGCAGCCTCTGCCCTCCCCATCCTCCTCACCCACATACACATATATTGCTGGAAACTGACTCTGGAGTACATCATTTTAAGTTAATGTGGCTTAAATGTTCCTCCTCGACCCACCACATCTGTGGGTTACTCCTCCAAATGTGCACACATCAGACTTTTGGCTCATTCATGCCTTCCTATTTAGTCTAGTTTGGAGCCTAAGGTCCTGGGAGGAGGAGGCAGAACACAAGATAAGTCTGGAAAAGGAAGTTGGGATTCTTCCATTTGTAACCCTTTGGGTCATTTCTGATCCAATGCCATGCCTAGTACACACTGGGAGCTTAGAAATATTTGATTGATTGATTGATTGAGTTGGTTAATAACCATCCAATGTGGCCAAACTGGATTACTCATTGTCTCCCAAATATTTCTTATCTTTTCCTACCATCATATTTTTGCTCTTGATCTTAATCCTACTTGGAATGTACTCCCTCCTTCCTCTCTAATTGTTCCCCATTCTTCAAGGTACACCTCAGTTGTCACTTTTTTATGGAGCTTTCTCTGACCACTTGTATAAAATGCTTTCTTCTTCTCTTGTAAAGGTACTAGTAGTATAATGAGCATTTTACCAGGGTTCAAATTCTACCCCTGACACATTACTTGTATGACCTTACCCAAGTCACTTTAACGTCTTGGGCCTAAGCTTCCTCATCAAAAAAAAAATGAGAATGTTAGACTAGATGGCCTCTAAGGTCTCTTCCCACTCTAGATTTATGAGTCTGTAACTCAAGGTTCAATCTCATACTCAAAAGAAGGAAGGCAGGAAGGCAGGAAGGAATGAAGGAAGAAAGGAAGGAAGGAAGGAAGGAAGGAAGGAAGGAAGGAAGGAAGGAAGGAAGGGAGGAAGGAAGGAAGGAAGAAAAGAAGGAAGGAAGGAAAAAAGGAAGGAAGGATGCTCACAAGGTCATAGCCTCAATCATTCTATCTCTGATTTTCATTCACCTAAGATGAAGAAAGAAACACAACATAGACAAAAGATATATAGGTGCTATGCTTTCTTGGCCACCTGGTAGCCCAAGGTGAGAGTCAAAGGCCATTTCCTTACCTGGAGGCCTCCCAGCAACTCTTGCCTTGCTTGATGTAGGGAAAGAAAGGGATTTCATGGGTGTGCCTTTCAGGTGCACATAGTTTCTGCTCAGCAGCCAATTAAAGGCTTTTCCAAAGCACTCAATAAGCACACAAAAGCCCCTACCCTCAACAAACTTACCCTCTATAGGAAGAGACAAACTTACCCTCTATAGGAAGAGACAACATGCCCACATTCTGGAGGGGAGATACTAAAAGTTGAGGGTTTGGTAAAGGTCTTACATTAAAGATAGTATTTGATATGAGGAAATTTAAGAGGTGGAGGTGACAAGGAAGTACATTGGAGACATGAAGAACAGCCTGCAAAAAAAACTGGGCAGAAGTGGGTAAAGGAAATTAATTAAACATCCCATGCATGGTTGGTGATGTTGGGCTAACATTTCTTATTAAATATAAAGTTTATCTATTGTAGAAAAAGCACTGCACCAGAATTTAGCAAACTGGCTTCCAGTCCTGGCTTTTCCAGTGTCTCCCTGTGTGGCATCAGGCACATCTCTTTCTGTTTCTAGGCTTCACTTTCCTCCTCTGAGCTCCCTGCCAGCTTCGACTTTCTGCCACATTCAAGAATTCCAGTTCTTTCCATGCATTAAGGCCACAGGAAGTAGTGACTATGCCATGGCCCTTGGAAACTAACCCCCCTGCTTCCTCAATCATCTTAAATTGTCTTAATAATGAAAATGTCTTTAAAGGGGGACAATATGGCAATAAGTAATTAACTCCCTAAATGAAACCCAGAACTTCAAATGTAATTAATGGGAAGACGAAATTGTCCTTCACAGCTGGGAATCCAGTGGTTTATAAGCTTCAGCCATCTGACAAAGGGGAGACTGGAGGATTTGTCTCAGCAAGGACTTTTCTGAAAAGGTGCAGTTTGGAGTGGACTGAATCAGAAGGAAGATACATGTCACGATGATGAATGTTCTCTTTAATCAGTGGGGAGATGTCATCAGCCAGAGGTGGCAAGTGCCATTTTGCTAAGATAACATGCACTTTTTTGTTGTCATTTTAGGAGCAAAATTACCAAGATCAGAATTGTTGTTCAGTCATTTCATGTCTGACTTTTTTTTTGGTTTTCAATACACAAACCCTTTAATTAAAGGAAAAACATCACAAAGATAGTTTCTTGCAAGGGCAAAAACATTGAACAGAAAGCTTTCTATGTTATTTATTTTTTTATTTTTTTATAAATTTTATTTAATATATTTAGTTTTCAGCATTGATTTTCACAGGAGTTTGAATTACAAATTTCGTCCCCATTTCTACCTTCCCCCCCACTCCAAGATGGCGTATATTCTGGTTGCCTTGTTCCCCAGTCTGCCCTCCCATCTGTTACCCCACTATCCTCCCATCTCCTTTCCCCTTCCTTTCTTGTAGAGGAAGATAAATTTCTATGCCCCATTGCCTGTGTATCTTATTTTCTTGTTGCCTGCAAAAACTGTTTTGTTTTTGTTTTTGCACATCTATTTTTTAAAACTTTGAGTTCCAAATTCTCTCCCCTCTTCACTTCCCATCCACCCTCCCTAAGAAGTCCAGCAATTTAACATGGGCTACGTGCGTATCATTATGTATAACCCTTCCACAATACTCATGTTGTAAAAGACTAACTATATTTTCCTTCTTCCTAACCCATCCTTCTTTATTGAATTTTCTCCCTTGACCCTGCCCCTTTTCGAAAGTGTTTGTTTTTGATTACCTCCACCCCCATCTGCCCTCCCTTCTATCATCCCCCCTTTTTTATCTTCTTCCTCCTTCTATCCTGTGGGGTAAGATACCCAACTGAATATGTATGGTATTCCCTCTTCAGGTCAAATCTGATGAGGGCAAGATTCACTCATTCCCCCTCACCTGCCTTCTCTTCTCTTCCTACAGACCTGCTTTTTCTTGCCACTTGTATGTGAGATAATTTACCCCATTCTATCTTTCTATCTCTCCCTTTCTCCCTCTCTCAATATATT
>JAQQSZ010004207.1:0-14221 GCA_028646595.1 Phalanger gymnotis | reverse complement strand
CTGCTTCCCTCTGCCACTTTGTGGGTTCTGCAGCTCTAGAATTGGTTCAGAGCCATTTTTTTATAGGTTTTTGGAGGGATTTGGTGGGGAGCTCATGCCAGTTACTGCTTTCTGGTCGCCATCTTGGCTCCGCCCCCCAAAGAGGTGGTTTTTAACATTAAGAGTTTCATTGGGCAAAAAGATATGAAGAATAGAATCTGTTTCATAGGGCTGGTCAGATGAAAGATAGACCAAGGCAAAAGAATGACTTACAAAATTGGGGTTACAGCATGAAGTAGTTGAGGCTCAACTCAATGGAACTTTGGAGTGCAGAGCGGGGAAGTCCTCTAGTGCTAAGAGTCTAGGGCAGGGAAAGAAGAGTACTTTCCAAAGTTTTAGCCAGAGGTGAGGGGAAGGTATTCCTGATTGCAGTCAAACAAGGCGGGTAAAAAATCTGGGTTATATGCCCCAGACTTCCAGATTCCCTAACTGAAGGCTGAAGAAGCAGAGTCTAGAGATGAGGACCAACAGCCTCTGCTGAATCTTCCTTCAGCAATGGAGTTAAAACTAAATTAATGTTGAGGTTAAAAACACTGATGTTGAAAACCACATCTATACTATTTGAATCTTTGTAACTTGTGAAACTTTACACTTTACATCTATTATTTAAACTCCCCTGCTACCATATACTTCCATATGATCCTGCATAAGAAGTTCCCTCTATGTACTGTTATGGATAGGCAGGAAAGGGGAGGTGCAACAGGAATGTCTGTGGTCAGGACTCTGAAGTTTACAGACTCCCAGAGAACCAGGGACAGACTCTACCTCCCATCTATTCCTATGTGCTCTTGCACTGGCTGCCCTCCCCCTCCCCCACCCCCACCCCGAAATGTATTCCCTTCTTACTTCCGTCTCTTAGAATATCTAGTTTCCTTCAGTACCCAAGGGATACCTTCTACATGAGGCCTTTTCTGTTCCTCATAGTTGCTAGTACTTCACCCTGCTTCACTTCAGTCATTTTCAGTTGTGTCTAACTCTTCATGACCTCATTTGGGGGTTTTCTTGGCAAAGATACTAGAATGGTTTGCCATTTCCTTCTTCAGCTCATTTTACAGATGAGGAAACTGAAGCAAACAGGGTTAAGTGACTTTCCCAGGGTCACACAGCTAGTAAGTGTCTGAGGTCAGATTTGAACTCAGAAAGAAGAGTCTTCCTGACTCCAGGCCTGGCATACTATCCACTGTGCCACCTAGCTCCCCCTCCCTGCTCCACTACTTTTTATTTTGTATATATGTTTGCCAGTATAATGCTCCTCAAGGGCACACTCTGTGTTTAGAATTTTTTATAAACAAAGTAATATGAGACAAGGAAGAAAAAAGTTTATCAAACTGTACAAAAATTTTAACATTAAAAACAAGGCTTGTTAACATTTATAAATCCACTTTGTAATGCTTGGATCAAATCTTCAGTGGTTGTGTTGCCTAGAAAATAAGGCTCAAACCCCCTTTCCTGAATTTAAGCCCCCCCCAGCCCCCAGCCCCATGATCTCACCCTAACCCTCCAAACATCATGTTCTAGCTAAAATGGTCTACTTTCTGTCTGCTGAATGTGCTATGTGCTTTCTCACTTCGGTGCCTTTATTTACCCCGCTCCCTTCTTCACCTGATGAATTCCTATGTATCCCATTCAAAAGCAAACTCTCGCAGCAAGCCTTCCCAGGTTAATCACAGTCTCCCCTAAGACCTCTTAAGAGAAAACTTTTTGAACTTCTTGATGCACTTACCATGTAATATTGTGTAAAATGGTTTCTATATTTGTATGTTCCCTTCTGGACTAAAAGATTCATGAGGGAAAGGAACGAATCAATCTAAACTTTCTAAATTGCTAAATTACTGAATGAATTGCTATTTTCGTACTGAAATTCTCACCTTTCTAGGGTCTTCACCAAGTGATCTCAAGTAGTACTTCTCATCCTTGACACCCCAGAAAAGAAATGACACCGATATTAATTTTTACATACACTTACACTGGAAAATAAAGAAGTTATTTTATAAGGTTCTCTTTAAAATAATCTAGTCAAATAGCTTTTACAAGTTCAGTAATTTTACTGGCTTACCCTTTCTACTAATGCTCTCTGGTAGCTATTTGAAGAAATATAAAAATAAAATCATGCTAATGAAGGAGTGTGGGTAACACTAAGTAAAAGAAATTCATCAAAGAAGGATAAAACTTACTTTATTTCATTTAGAGATATAAACCACAAGTAATTAACCACTTTAACAGTATTGCAAAAAATTCCATTTCTATTACATAATATTGTATCAAAGTATTAACACATTTAACATGCTAATGACACATAAAGAAGAACAAAAAAATTTGTATTTTTCCCTTTTTTTATATCTCCAGCACTTAGCACAGTGCCTGGCACACAGCAAGTGCTTAATAAATACTGATTATAGTTAAAATAATTTTTAAAAAACTGATATTTAACATTTTATTAAGAATTTTAGAATACCCTCAACCACATAAACCTCTTCTCAAAATGCAGGTTTGGATTCAGTCAAAGGGCTATACTTGAGGACCTAGAGGGCCACATGTGGCCTTGAGGCCCCAGGTTCTCCATCCTTGGACTAGAACCAATAAAGACTCGGTGAGCAAAATGTAAGTTGAAAAAGTAGACTATTGTTTAACTACACTAAGGAAAGTTTTGAAATCAGTCCCCTCAGTATATAAATACTACTGTATAATAATGAAGTTAGTTTGAAAGCAATTACCTCTGAAATAAAGAACTCCATGTGCTTATTTTCTGCTGCCCTGTGTATAAACTTGTCAAAAGGCAAAGTTCTGAAATACATACAAAAGAATACTTGAAATTAGTCAGAGAACTAATAATGATCTAGGAGGTGTATTTATAAGATTTTAAATATTAATGTCTTCTATTTTAAAGTACACCACAGTTTAAGATACAGAAAAAGTAAAACTTTAACTGTATGTAAGCCATTCAGTATGGAGAATCTTGAACTTAAATCAGGGAACAAATATGCGTCATGTTAACCTAGATTTTGGAACTATGAATCAACTAATTCTTCTGTTTCACCTTTCCTCCTCCTCCTCCTCCTCCAACTTATCGACTTAAGGAACAGCTCTCCACTACTAAAAATGTATATTTCCCAGTCATGGTTCCTATTTCCTTTTCTGCAATGAAACAAATGCAGTGATGATTGCATGAAAAGTGTGTACTAGCTGGTTGGAGGAAAACTGGTGTTTAATGAAGATGAAGATCCCTTTTTGTTACTGTTACAGGACACAGAAGCCAATCTGCAGGCCTGGCTTCAGCTCTAGTACCCAGACTGCTACTTCTCACCTCCTGTGCAATAGCCTGAACCAGACCCTGTCATGATACTAATCTGTCTCCCCAAAGAAAATCCGAAGTACCCTCTGCTGTCTATAGTGGCTACATGCCTTAGACCTGAGGAAGCAGTGACTTTGTATTTCCAGGTGGAATACTCTACTCGCTAAGTGGAATGAGACCAGGAAATTCTTCCATAGGAGATGAATCCTAGGAAACAGAAGATATAAACTGCAAAGGAAGTTCCTTAGATTCTTCTCATCTACCCCTTGCTTGAACTTAAATCTTTTAAAAAAGCTTTTCCATGTGTGGCTCCATCCAAGAAAGCTGGAGTTCCATGTAGCTCCCAGCATGTTCACCTGAGTGCACCATTGTCCTGCTTCAACGGTTTACAAGACAACACCAAAGCCACATTGAAAAACAGCATGTCCCATGCACTCATTGCCATGATCACTTCCTTAGAAGGCAGCTGGAGAAAGCCCCTATGTGGCTGGGAAACACTGAAGCTGAGGTTTGCTGACCTTTCATTCATTAAGCAAGTTGTAGGAGCGCTCCTTACCAGTAAGTAGATGGGACAGCCCTGGAAACAGCAAGATGGCAGGAATAGGATTGTGGTCACGGTGGCAGAAACAATGCAAAGTTTGTACTGTCTCTGAGCTCTTTGTTTACTTGCTACCAGCCACATGAGGTAACAAAACTAATTGGTCCTTTTTGGAGGCATGTGCCCAAACTGTTTATAGTTTCTAGAAGAGGCTTCCTGCTTGGAGGAAAAAGAGGGGCAGCCATCCTAGTGACAGGCTGACAAAGAAGCTACTCCTTTTCTTATCTGCTCTTCTGCTATCACCAGATAAGTCATACAGAAAGGACTCTCCTCTATTTGACTACACTAACCTCAGAAAGTATCTTCAATTCTGCACTGGCAAAATAAGTTTCAATGCTTATTGAAAAGCTGCAGAGGCAGCTAGGTGGCACAGTAGATCGAGTGCAATAGGGCCTGCAATCAGGGAGACCTGAATTTAAATTCAGCTCAGACACTTACTAGCCTATGACCCTGAGTAAGTCACTTAACCTTTGTGTGCCCCAGTTTCCTCATCTGTAAAATGGGGATAATAACTATCCCTAGCTACCTCCCAGTGCACTGGGAGTACAAAAGCACTTTAGCACAGTGCCTGGTACACAGTGAGTACTTAATGAATGCTTTCTTTCCTTCCTACATGGAACTTTGGCTAATCAAACACATTTTTTCTACAACACACCTCCTCAACATAATTAGGTAAGTTGTTCTACAAAGAGATCATTTTAGTATTATAGAAAGAACAAAAAATTCATTAGAGATTATGTGTGGTACTTATTTCCTTACACAAGTCAGCTTCTTGCTTGGCAATTATCATAACAGTTAATTTTATTAATGACAGTACTTTCTATCCCTGCATTCCAAAAAGTACTCAAGGAACTAAAAATCATTAAACAGAGCAAGGTGTTTTCATTACTGTAGTCTTTTTCTAGTTTTATATTGCTATGAAATCTTTAAGGTTTGTCATATTAAAAAATTTGCAAGTAACCAGCAAAAGAAAAAACTTGTTTGGTGTTCCATTATGAATACAGTCAACTTACAATCATAAGAAACCCTTAGCTTTTCTACCTTCTTCATCTGTATACTACTGGTAATATGGTCATTTAATTACTTATTAGTATTACCACAACAAGACCATGCTTTATGTAAACTCCTGGGGAACCTGGAAAGTGTTCTTATATTGGCTCTCTACCTTTGTCAATTTCTTAATAGGTTTTTATTTTAATTGTTAATGTTAAATGTTCTCTTGGAATTTTCTAAAACTTAAGACATTCTCCCTCCCCATTAAAACATGTAAATGGTACCATACTACATGTTACTATTTCCTCTAGTATTAAATCATGAATAATGTTCCTTATACAAAACAAATGAATATGAATTTGAATACACACAAAAATCAGAGTATAAAATCAAAACACAACTCTAATTTTAAAACAATGATCCAAATTATAGTATACTGAATCATGGTTAAGTCAAGAAAATAGCTTTGTTTACAACCAAGGAATGGCTATTGAAGGATATACAATTATAGATTTGAAATAGTACTTTATATTTTATAGCTTCCTAATAAAATTATAGTTATTAAAAAATTTTCATTTTCAGATTGCTTTTTTGGGCAAGTCTTAGGCAAGTAGTATCTTTATCTTTGTTTATATGTAGTGCCAAGAGAATTTAACTACTTCTTAATAGCTCTGGTTAAGTAATTTAATAGTAGGTAGACACTATTGTCAAAATTATGATTTTAATTACTGGAGAATTTCATTATCTATGCATTATTATAATGGATAATCGAGACATAGTTGTACTGCCTGTGTATGATTACATAAAAAGTCATACGAGGTAAAAAAAAAAACAATTCAGAATTTTACATGTTTTAGAACAAATTCTAATCTGGTGAAGATAATTCATAATGACATTCAAACACTGTGTGATTATATTTTTGGCATTTACCCCTCTTGAAAACAAATATCATTTACTACAGGCTACAAACATTCATCATTCCAGAAGGATTTTTTTTTTACTCCTTTAAACTAATGAGAAGTGAACAGTGCTTAGTGTTTCTTAGAGAAGCTTACAGCAATTAAATCCAATTTGTGCCCTACTGTAGATGAAAACTATAATGGTGAGAAATTCAAAGGCACCAAGAATTGAAGAAAGCTTTGGCAGCTTAAACCTCTAATGAAAAAGGAATGGCTCAGGACATTAGAACCTCTGTTTGACTGTCTCTAGACCAAAGTCTTGGTGAACCTACATGGTATTTCAGGAGCCTGGGAACTGCACATGCTCAAAATTCTGAGTTTGTATATTTTTGAACCTGACATTGCTAATGAAATCCATGGATGCAAATACCATGTTGAATTTATCTTATGACAGCACTGAAATCTTCTAAGTTTGGATATTTAGCAGAATTTGCCTGTGTGAAATATGAGAAATATCAACAAAATGATTTAAAACTAATTCCCTTCAACTTTTTTAAAATGAGTAAAAAATTTACAAAACTTCTGTTACCAAGACAACTTTCTTTTAATAATAAGTAAAGGGCTGCACTTTAAAAGTCTTCCCATTTCTATATGGTATGTAGAAATAATTCAGAACTAGTTTTCTCCCCTGTTGCCAGGCCAGGAAAACATCTAAAGGACAGTCATCACAGTCCAATCTTACAATGCATCGAGATATGGAAAACTGAAAATTGAATTTAATTATATTTTTAAGACATAGTCAAGCTCCCTGAGGTTTAATACTCTCCCACTAAACTCTTTTAACTTCATCCTTCATCTGCATTCTGGAGAAACTCGCCTAAAGGTTAAGCTTTCTTCTCACAATTATTTCTACTCCATACTCAGGTAGCCTCAGGGTTGAAGTTGTCCAGACTACTCCCTTGGTGAGCAGCCCAATCCTTTATTGGAGGATTATTCTGATTTTCTGAAAAGGGAGAAAAGAACTAAGATAATTCATCCCACCTCCTCTTTAAAATATCTACCAATCAGATTACCTTACCTTCCTTTGTCAGGGAGACACACCTACTTTTGAAAGAACCTCTCAGCCCTCACTCAGGCTCTTTGGTCATTGAGAGAAGGCCATCCAATTTGTTGGTTATTGCTAGTCTAACTAATAAATCATTCATGCTCAGAACCTTGTCTCTCAATTTACCTTAATTTTCAAACATAACAGATATGTGAGTATTCCCCTCCAATGAGGCAGGTAACAATCTATCCATCTCTGCCTATCCAGTGATACTTTTGTCTGTGTCATCCCATAAGCTCACCACAGGATCCACCCAGCATGCCAATTTCCTTGCTGTCTCCAGATATCATGAAGTTATTTCCTAATTATCAGTTATCTCTCCTTCTCACCATATGTCTTATTTAATTTTTTTAACCATACATTCCTTTCATGGTACCCTTTATACTACTTCTCCTACATAATTTCTTGTTTGTGATAGATTACAGGGCAGCTAGGTGGTGCAGTGGATAGTGTTGAGCCTAGAGTCAGGCAGACTCATCTTTCTAAGTTTAAATCTGGTCTCAGACATTTACTAGCTGTGTGATTCTAGGCAAGTCACTTAATCCTGTTTGCCTTGGTTTTCTCATCAGGAGAAGGAAATGGTAAAACACTCTAGTATTTTTGCTAACAAAACTCCAAATAAGGTCACATAGAGTCAGACATGATTAAAACGACTGAAAAACAATATATTAGTTTCCTCACACCCTTCTTGTTCACTTCACTGACCTTTGGGAGATCATCAAATTCAGCTCTTCGGGTGCTTAGTCAAACAGTGTCACCAGAGGGCTATAGGTATTAAAAAGATAGGTTTTTGTTTTATGGAGAAGCTTGGGGCCATTAAAAGAACTGCAGTTTCCCAAAGACAATCCAGTCCATACATCCTCCTGACCAATTCTGGACAAAAGTCATCATCCATTTGCAGTGTCTCTCCACACAGACACACGTAAACCCACGAACAGGTTGTGCATGTAATTGCGTATCACAGTCTAGAGACAAAAGGCATTTTCATTCACTTTGGTTTTTCCAGTAGGGATAATTAGGCCAAGCTCTTTTAAGTAGTCATTTGGGAAATACTACAAGTTTCCTATTTTAGATCATAAGTGCATACTAGGACTTGATGCAGTCAACAAAATATCATTGATAAACAGGAATATCTGAAGGAACTCACTATCTATAGGGAATGCCCTCTCAACTTGGGCTAGATCTCCTTCCTGACAGTGGGGATTATCTTTGGTGACCATATGTTTTATGCCTTACTTGATATTATCAGCAAGTCAAACAAGGTTATCTTTATTGTTATATATTTTAAGGAACTTTGCATAATTTTGGCATATGCTCAGGAGTCACTTTTTCAGAGAAAACTCTTTTAGGCAACATTTTACTCTATCAATCTTTTTTTTTATAATCAACAAACAAGAACATTGGAATCTTATAATTTCTACATCTTTCAGTCTACATAATGGCAAGATGTATTCTGTAGAATACCACCTCTAAAGCTTGTCTATTTTCTTCTAATAGCTTCACCCAGGATACCCTTGATGCATGCCGAGTTGTTCTGGTATGGACCTATGACCCTCACTCTGAGGTCTCTTCCAGCTCTAAGTCTACAAACCCATGAAACAAAACAAATAAAAAAAACTCTGTGTATTTGTGGTATGTGTGTGTGTATGTATATATGGATACAGCTACATACGCCTTAAAAGACTATATAAAGGACATATATTAGTAGGCATGGGACAGGTTTTATTGTCCTTATTTTTCAGATAAGGAAATAAAATCACAGAGGCAAGTAACTAACCCAGGATAAGTAAACGTCTGAGTTAGGACTTGAAGCCAGGACTCCTGGGCTCTAAAAGCACAAATGTCTAAGACATTAGGAAAAATTCTTTTATCTGAAATGGGACTATAAGGAAGACGTCAAATTTTGTCACTATGAATGTAAGCTTTTGAGAATTCCTAGTTTCTTTCAAAAGTCAGGCAAGGTCTGAGTTCAAATCTAGCCTCAGGCACTTACTAGCTTCGTGACCCTGGGCAACTCATTTAATCCTGTTTGCCTGTTTCCTCAACTGTAAAATGGGGATCATAATAGCACCTACCTCCCAAGGTTGCTGTGTGAATCAAATGAGAAAATATTTGTGAAGTGCTTAGCACAGTGCCTGGCACACAGAAAGCACTATGTAAGCGTTAGCTATTATCATTATTATTAGCTGTCAAGTACTAGTGCCTTCCCTTCACAAGAATTAACTTGTATTTTTTGGATATACTCTCATATGTGCTTGTTGTCTTGTTAAAATGTAAGAACCTTTGTCATTTCAGCACCCAGCACAGTGCCTGGCACATAGTGGCACTTAATAACTGCATGTTGCTTGAGTGTTTGATGAAGCTTTTCGTAGAGTTATAAACTCTTCACCTTTTAATAACCTCACTTCCTTTAACTTTTCCTTCTAATTAATGTTAACATTCATTTCAATTATAATTACAGTATGATTTTTTTTTTTAGGGAAATAAGGTTCGCTGAGATTTCTTCAGTAAAATTTGCCCTTAATTTTTTTTCCCAAATCCCTGCCCATGGTCCACTGATTTTTAAATGATCTTTATTACAACAAAATCTCATCACAACAGAAAAACTTGAAGAAACTGTGTTGTAATGAATATCATTTGAATTAAGTGGACCATGGGCTGAGGTCTGGAATGTTGTTGGGATTTTTTTTTTGTTTTTATTTTTTGAGTTTTTTTGGTGGGCAAAGCCCATTAAAGAAATAATAGTATATCTTATTTCCTTTAAAAAAAAAGGACTTATGCTATAATTATACGTGAAACTTTCATTCTGTGAAGGGAAGGCACTAAAAGTGGTACAGGAGACTTGAGGAGAGAAGAAAAAATTTGGAACAACTGCTGTGGGTGGTTTTCAAGAATCAATTAGGAGAGAGTAAAAGGAATGCTTTGCCCTGCTATAGTGAGGCTTATTTGAAATTAGATATTATACACTTGTGTTGGATCCAGGCAATGTAACTGTGAGACTTCTTCCAGCAGTCCTCACAGTGAGGACCAAGGGTAGGTTTAGGAAGAGATATGCTACAATATGGACTTATGAAAAGGATTTTCAGAAGTCTTGATCATGAAAGTGGAATATTTGTTGGTGATGGCGACATCAAGGGTGTGACCACTCCTTTGTGGCTGAAGTGGATGAGAAGTAGGTCATGGGGAACTGTGGAGACTGAAGAACTAGGAAGCTAAACTGTTTGAAGGAACATCTACCTATATGATGAAGGTCCTATACTAAAAAGAAATAGTCATACTGGAGTGGAAGGTGGTGAGTCAGCTACTGAACTATAACTACTTATGTAACTATTCCTTTACTATATAAAAATAATAACTATTTTATACTCTTTATAAGGACAGAAAAAGAATAAATGCCCTTAGATTAAGAGGACCCAGTAATTTTGTTGGGGGGACCTGGGTTTGAGTCCCCAGCTAACACAAGATTATGACCTTTAACATATCCCTTAGCTTCCCTGAGCCTCAGTTCCCTCATTTTTAAAATGATGATTACAATATATGCACAACCCATTTCATAGGGTTATTGTGAAAATCAAATCAGATTATGCAGAGCACTCTTCAAAACTTTAAAAAAAGCTAATTATTACTTTAATCAATGCAAAATTAAAGCACTGAACTAAATAATCTCTAAGGTTCTTTCCAGTTCTAATATAGCAGTGTAAAGGACTTAAGTATGGGAAGTTATTTTTCAACCGTGAATACTGATAAAAATTATAATAGATTGGAGAAAATAAAAATTTGCTTTAAAGGAGAGATTCTCATCTGGCTAAAGACAATCAATAAGCAATGAGTGCCTACCACATGCCCAGGTTTAAATATAAACAGTCTTTAAGTAAAAGAAAGAACTTTCTACAAGGTACGTTTCAACTGATTCTGGTATTTCCCTGAAAGAAATCTAATCAAAGGGTATCCTATGAAAAAATGACCTTAATTTTTTTAAACGAATCTTTATATGACATAAATTTAGATTTTTTAAAGCCTTGATCTTGAAAAATCAGTAACACATTTGTATATACGAATAATCAAAACAGACCCAAAAAAGCACAAAAATACTTAGAATATTTTACAAAGTTATTTATATCCCCACAGTAAACCTTAGAAGTGAATACCTATACACAAAATTCTTACTGATGAAGTCCATCTGTGGAACTGCAGAAACATGAATTTTCACCTCTTTAGTTCCTCCTACTTGGCTGATATAATCCACTGTCCATTTGGTAGTACATGTCCCAAGATCAATTCCTTTCAGCACTACTGGCTTTCTCTGTTGATTACCAAAATAACAAGAATATGAATAATTGTATTAGAGTTTAATATCATTAAAATAAAGCAGGATATTTATAAATTAGATGCAAAAATGATTTAATGATATTATTAATAGCACTTTGGTTCTCTTCAAAAACAAAAAACAACCAACCAACCAACCAATGGCATATAGGGATACAAAACAAATTTATTATCTTATTGAGTAATAACAATACTTCTATTTTTTTTAGTGTTTTAGTTTATAGGCCTACACAATGTAATATTGCCCTAACATCACAAACTCTACCATCCCACTGGGAAACTCCATTACTATTTCACTATAACATCATTTGTCCAATCACCCATTTGTAACATTGTTCCTATGGAACTATCTTGTGTCATTTCTTCTAACATCTTGTGCTTTTATGGTACCAATCAATTATGTCAGATTGGGTATAATTTTCTAAAGCACCTTCAGAACAATCCTACAGGATAGTGTTATATTATATAACTATTGTAGAGAAGAGGAAACTAAGCCTCAGACAAATTAAGTGCTTTGCAGGTCACAAAGCAAATGTTGGTAGTGCTGAGCCCTGAACTACTACACTGCCTTCTAGTAAGCTGCCTTTGTTTAACTCAAGGGAAAAGTGCAATTGTACCTCATATTCTTATTTTAAAGTACAAGGATAGCATTTTAATAAAATCAGAAAACTATTCTGAGTACATGAAATGGTGCTATGGCAAAAGTACCATACTTGGAGTCAGAAGCCCCTCTCTGGGTTTCAGTTTCTTCATCTATAAAAGGAAGGTGCTCTATTAGATGGTTTCCAAGATCCTGTACAGATTTAAATCCTATTAACTATAATTCTAGGGCTGAGTACGGCTTTTCATTCAAAAAAAAGAATGCCTCAGAACTAACAGCTGATGTTTATATAGCACTTTAAAGTTTGCAAAGTACTTTAGATACAATCTCAGAATGTTTGCTCCATGACAACCCTGTGAGAAAAATATTTACAGGTATTATTATTTCTCCTTTAGAAATGAGGCAACTGAGGCTCAGAAATGTTGTGACACACCTATGACCAAAAGTTAATGCTTGTTAGATATGGGGATTTAAACCCAATTTATCAAATTCAGGACTCTAGCCACCGCATCATGGTGCCTCTCTCTGTGGGCAGAGGGGGAACTTGGTTCTGTTCTGTTGGCTTTATGTACAGCTGGGTGCTACTGATTAATAAACATTTAACTGCCTACTATTTGGCAGGCACTATGTTAAGTGTTGGAGATACTAAAAGAGGCAAAAGACAATCCTTGCCTTTGAGGAACATACAATCTAATGGGGGAGACAAGAAGTAAACGAATATATACAAAACAAGATAGATAAATAGGAAATAATTAACAGAGGGAAGGCACTAAAGTTAAGAGGGTTTGGGGAAGGATTCCTGTAGAAGGTAGGATTTTAGTTGGGACTTAAAGGAAGACATGGAGGTCAGTTCTTAAGTTTCTTAGGATTGAAAGTAACTCAGTTACTGTCCATCCAGGAGGCATCATCTAGATTGTTTTTTTATGACTTAAAAATTAAATTAGGATGAATGGGTCCAAAAAACACCAAAGTTCTCTAAGGCCCATGTTCAATCTTCTCTCATCAGCTGAAATACAGGTCAAGAAGGGTAGTCCAGGTAAATAGAAGCCACAGGGCAAAGAGAGAGATGAATGGAAGAGAAGAAGAGTAAAAGTAAGATGAGGCCAGATCATGAGGGCTATAAGGAGAGTACTAGAAATAATAACTGAGGTAAGAGAAGTCACAGGCAGAAGCTAAATAGCAGAGCATTAGGATAGTAGAAAAGCCAAGTTCCAACGACAGCATCATAGAATTTTTCTAACGCTAACCTTTTCACCTCAATCATAAGTATTACACTTTATTAAGAATGAAATATTAATCTTTTACACTTCTGCCATTTTCATTTCTCAGGAGAGGAACCCCAGATTACTTTAAGTACCATCAAATAGGTGGAGCCAATATGGCAGCTGGAAAGCAGGGACTTCCTTAAGCTCCCCACCAGGTCCCTCCAAACACCTATAAAAAATGGCTCTGAACAAATTCTAGAGCTGCAGAACCCACGAAATAGCAAAGGGAAGCAGGGCTCCAGCCCAGGACAGCCTGGATAGTCGCTGGGAAGGGTCTATCAAACAGAGCTGGGAGCGGAGCAGAGCGCAGCATGGGCCATGCCAGGACCAACCAGACCAGGAGCTGAGCAGAACAGGCACAGAGCCCTGAATCAGTGAGCTGTGGCAGTTACCAGATTTTTCAACCCACAAATGCCAAAAACAACAGAGAAGGTTAGTGGGAAAAGCTGCTGGGACAGAGTGAAAGGAGTTTGCAGTTGCAGTTGGGGGGTGGGGGGCGGGTAGACATGGTGCAGCTCTAAGGCTGCTTCCAGAGCTACAGCTGCAGTTGCTTCGAGCCCCAGGCCCACCTGGTGGGAGGAATTAAGCGACAGATTACAGAGAGAGTGCAAAGCCTGCTCTGCCCTGCCTGGATCTGGGCTGCAACCCTGGTTGGCAGCTCTTGGGGAAGAAGGAGTGCTGGTGCGAGAGCTTGCTGTGTAGAAATAGCTCTGAAAATAGCAGCGCAGCCTTCAACCTTGGGACAAAGTACTCTCTACTCTACAAGCAGTCATACCCTGACAAAAAGCTCAAGGGTCAAGTAGTTGGCTGGGAACATGAACAGGCAGCGAAAACGCTCTCAGATTCAGACTCTGGAATCTTTTTTTGTTGACAAAGAAGACCAAAACATACAGCCAGAAGAAGTCAAAGTCAAACAGCCTACATCAAAAGCCTCCAAGAAAAACGTGAACTGGTCTCAGGCCATGGAAGAGCTCAAAAAGGATTTGGAAAAGCAGGTTAGAGAAATAGAGGAAAAATTGGGAAGAGAAATAAGAGTGATGCAATAAAGTCATGAAAAACAAGTCAATGACTTGCTAAAGGAGACCCAAAAAAATACTGAAGAA
>JAQQSZ010004206.1:0-14222 GCA_028646595.1 Phalanger gymnotis | reverse complement strand
TTGTGGCCTACTGTCATTCTCAGGTCTTGTTCTTTTCCTTTTCTTAAAAAAAGTCAATTTATTTATTTTAACAGACTTTTAAAAAACAACTGAATTCCAAATTCTCAAGCTCCACCCACCCACTGAGAAGGCAAGCAGTATATCAAATTATACATGTGAAATCAAGCAAAATATATTTCCATATTAGTCATACCACAGAAAAGCAAGAAAAATAAAGAAAGTGAGAAAATTATACTGCACTTTGCACTCGGAGTCCATTCGTTATCTCTCTGGAGGTGCATAGCATTTTTCATCATTAGTCCTTTAGAATTGTCTTGGATTATTGTATCGTTCAGAATAGCTAAGTCTTTCACAGTTGATCATCATTACAATATTGTTGTTACCATGTACAGTGATTTCCTGGTTCTTCTCACTTCTCTTTGCGTCAATTCATACGTCTTCCCAAGTTTTTCTGAAACCACCTCCCTCCTTATTTCTCATAGCACAATAGCATCCCATCGTATTTATACACCATAACTTGTTCAGTCATTCTTCAAATGATGGGCATCCCCTCAATTTTCAGTTCTTTGCCACAACAAAAAGAGCTGCTACAAAATACTTTTGTGCATATAAATCCTTTTTCCTTTTCTTTGTTCTCTTTGGAATACACACCTGGTAGTGGTATTGCTAGGTTAAAGGGTATGCACAGTTTTATCACCTTTTAGACATAATTCTAAATTGTTCTCCAAATGGTTGGACCAGTTCACAACTCCACCAACAGTTCATTAGAGTACCTATTTTCCCCTAATCACCTCCAGCATTTATTGTGTCTGATAGATGTGAGGTGGTGCCTCAAAATTGTTTTAATTTGCATTTCTCTAATCAATATAGTGATTTAGAGCATTTTTTTCCATATAACTTTAGATAGCTGCCTGTTCATGCCCTTTGATCATTTATCAATTGAGGAATGGCTCTTATTTTTATAAATTCAATTAAATTCCTTGTATATTTGAGAAATGATACCTTTATTAGAGAAATTTGCCGTAGATTTTTTTGATATTATTTCATTTTTTGCACAATGTAGTTCCTCTGATTATCTCTTTTAAATTAGGTCTATTCTTGCTTTGCTTTATCTGATGTCATGGTGCCTCTGCCATTTTTACTTCAGCTGCGGCATAACCAATTCTGTTCCAGTCCCTGTGTGTGTGTTTCTCTGTTTCAAGTGTGTCTCTTGTAAACAACATATTGTTGGATTCTGATTTCTAATCCATTCTGCTATCTGCTTTCATTTTATGGGTTAGTTCATCCCAGTCACATTCGCAGTTATGATTATTATGTATTTCCCTCCATCTTGTTTTCTTCCATTTATCCTTCTCTCTCTTTTTTTTTACCATGTCCTTCCTCAAAAGGCTGTTTTGCTTCTGACCATCACCTCACTTAATTTACCCTCCCTTTTATCGTGCTCCCCACCACCATCCCTCTTTTCTCTTACTCTCTTTCCTTCCTACTTCCCTGTTGGATAAGTAAACTTACATACCCAAGTGAGTGAGTGCGTGTGTGTGTGTACGTGTACGTGTACACACACATATGTATATTCTCTATCTGAACCAGTTCTGATGAGAGTGAGGTTCAAGTATTACCCTCAAGGAACCTCCCCCCCATTTTTTTTCTCCACTGTAAGAGCTTTTCCTTATATGCCTCTTTTATACGAGATAATTTGCTCCATTATTCCTCTCACTTCCCCCTTCCTCTTTCTCACCATTTTATTTTTTTTCCAGTCACCCCAACATAATCAACTCATACCCATGCCCTCTGTCTATGTAAAGTCGTCCTAACTGCCCTAATAAAGATAAAATTCCTAGGAGTTCCATCTATCATCCTCTCATATAGGAATGTAAACAGTCTAATCTTACTGAGTCTTTTATGATTTCTTTTGTATTTGCTTTTATAAGCTTCTCTTGAGTCTTGTGTTTGAATGTCAGATTTTCTATTTATCTCTGGTCTTTTCATCAGGAATGCTCGAAAGTCTTTTATTTCATGAAATGCCCATTTCCCTCCCTGAAGGATCATACTTAGTTTTTTCTGGGTAGGTTATTCTTGGTTGTAATCCTAGCTCCTTTGCATTCCTGAATATCATCTAAAATATAATATTCCAATTCTCTTATTCTTTTACATGAAAGCAGCTAAGTTTTGTGTGATCCTCACTATGACTTTATGATATTTGAATGGTTGCTTTCTGTCTGCTTGTGATATTTTCTTCTTGACTTGAAAGCTTGGGAATTTGGCTATAATAATCTTGAGAGTTTTCATTTTGGGATCTCTTTCAGGAGGTGATCGCTGGCTTTTTCCTGTTTCTATTTTACCCTCTAGATATAAGATATTGAGTTTGTTTTCCTTTATAATTTCTTGAAATATGATGCCTACACTCTTTTTATTAATTATGATTTTGAGGCAGCCCAGTGATTCTTATGTTATTTCTCCTGGATCCATTTTCCATGTCAGTTTTTTTTTCCACTGAGATACTTCACATTTTCTTCTACTTTTTCATTCCTTTAGCAGTGTTTTACTGTTTCTTGAAGTCTCATGGAGTCATTAGCTTCTACTTGCCCAATTCTAATTTTTAAGGATTTTTTTTCAGTGAATTTTTATACTTTCGTTTCCATTTGACCTGTTATTTTTAAGGAGATTTTTTTTCTTCAGTTAGTTTTTGTGCCTCATTTGTCTAATTCTGTTTTTAAGGTGTTATTTTCTTCAGTATTTGCTGGACCTTTTTTACCAAGCTGTTAATTTTCTTTTCATAATATTCTTGAATCATTTTCATTTCTTTTCTCATTTTTTTCCACTGCACTTATCTCTTCCTTTACCTCTTCCAGGAATTTTTCTCAGGCTTGTGTCCAATTAGCATTTTTTGAGGCCTCGCTCATAGCTATTTTCACAATGTTGTCTTCTTCTGAGTTTATATCTTGGCTTTCTCAGACAATGTAGTAGTTTTTTAATGGTCAAGTTCCTTTTTTGTTATTTGCACTTTTTTTCCAGCCTGTTTCTTGACTCTGAACTTTATGCTAAAGTTGGATTCTAGTCACATGGGTGTGGGAAGGCACTGTCTCAGTTTCAGGCATTTTATGGTTTCTGCTTTCAGAGCTAGTTCTCAGGGTGGGGCCAGAGGGGGGAGAGGGATCTATAAATTTTTTGGTTCTAAGGTGGTGTGATCCAGGGAGAAATGTGGTCACTGTTCTCCTAGACTGTGCTCTGTTCTTTACTCAGAAAGGGCCCCTGCTCCCCTGTAGCCACAAGTACTAGTGCTCCTCTTTGCCTTGGAATTTTGACAGGGGCCCCTTCTCTCTTTTGGCTGACCATAGGTACCTTCTGACCTGGAACTGTGGCCCAAAATTGTGTATGGGCTGTAGAGTTGCCAGAGAGTACCAGATCCTGCACCCAGTGCTAGCAAAGGGTCCCCTCTAATTTCTTTCTGACTAGCATCTGACTCCCCTTACCACTGCAGTGGCTGCCTTTTAGGGTCACAGCTGGTGCTGCTTCCATGTATGCTCCGGACCAGTCACCACCCCAGCTTCACAGACTTCCCCTGCCAACCTCCTAAGTTGTCTTGGACTGGAAAAAATATCTCACCCTGACCTTTTGTTGACTCTGCCACTCCAAAACTCAGTTTGAGACAATATTTTAAAGTTGTTTAAAGAAGATTGTTGATAGAGTTCAGCTGGGCTGCTGCCTCTATTCCACCATCTTGGCTTCACCTCTCCCAGGTCTTTTTCAGATGAACTGCTTTTCATCTACACCTCTCCTATTTTGTACCTGCAGAGTTGATTTTGGACCTTGGTGTAAGACTTTACATTTATCCCTCTTAAATTTTGTCCTATTAGATTCAGCGTAATATTCTAAGCTATTATAATCTTTTTTAGATTCTGGCTGTCATTCAGAAGTCAAAGTTGACTAGGTAAATTGTAGAGGAAGGAGGCCATGAACCCTTTGAGACAGAAAGTCCCTCCTTCCCAGAAAGTTTGTTATAGACTATCTAGATGGTGTGTCTGTAGTGATTCTTTAAATGCACGCATGCTCATGCGCGCGCGCGCACACACACACACACACACACACACACACACACACAGAGATCTTTTGTTTTTATATCTACTTCATTTCTAAACATATGCCTCTCTTCTCTTAGCTATTGAGCCATTTCTTACAGCATAGAATAAAAATAAAAAGAAAACACACCAGCAAGATCAACCAACATGTCAATCGAGTCTTACATTATGTGCAGTCTTCTACACTCATAGTCCCTCACCTTTGCAGAGAAGGGAGAGAGTGCATTTTGTTATCCCTTCTCCTAAACAATTTTTGGGGGGTAGGGCAATTGGGGTTAAGCAACTTACCCAAGGTCACACAGCTAGTACATGTGTCCCATGTCTGAGGTCGCATTTGAACTCCGGTCTGCCTGACTCCAGCGCCAGTGCTGTACTCACTGCGCCACCTAGCTGCTCTTTTCTTATCCCTTCTCAAGGACAAAGGTTGCTCATTATTACGCAGCATTCACTTGTTTTTGTTGTTACAGTTCTTCACCTTTACACTGCATCATTTGTAGGCATCCCGTTTTTTCTTACTTCACTTACCATCGGTTCATATTGTCTCCCAGTATTTTCTTGAATTTTCCATATTCATAATTTCCTAAAGTACGGGAATAGTCCACTACATTCGTGCATTGCGTTTTTTTAGCCAAGCCCCAAACGATAGGCCTGTACCGTTTCTGACATTGCAAGGAGTCCCTGCCTTTTCTTCTTTACTTGATAAGAATGACAATGTAAGGAAGCATGGTCCATCTGTGGACATACTTTATTTATTGCTCAAGTAAACTTGGCATTGCCAGATTAAAATGCCAGTATCATTTTAAAAGGTCAAATGACAGTTTGGTGTGTTTTTATGTCTTTGAAAAGTTATTTTGCTACATCTGTTCACACTGGAGCAAATGCTGAGAGACACAATTGTGAAGTTTTTCCTGTATGGAAGAGCTTCCGTCTTGTTGAAAAGCTTTTGCTTCTCCTGCTCCCTGACACATACTGTCAGAAGAATTATTGTGGTGGGCTCCATTTTGTAATTGTTAAGATACATTTATTTTTCCTTCATAGTTAACACGTAATGACTATTCTCTTGACTACAAGCTCTTTATTTCCTGTAAAGCACACAGAAAAGTTAGGGTGTTGACTTTTTAATGTTTTCTAGGTTTGATTGGGAGAGAGGGGCAGATAGTTGACTCAGTGGATAGAGCCCTGGGCTTGGAATCATGAAGACTTGTCTTCATGAGTTCAAATCTGGCCTTGGACACTTATTATCTGTGTGACCCTGGGCAAGTCACTTAACCCGGTTTGCCTCAGTCCTTCATCTTTAAAATGAGCTGTAGAAGGAAATGGCAAACCACTTCTGGCTCTTTGCCAAGAAAATCCTGAATGGGGTCATAAAGAGTTGGACACCATTGAAAAATGACTGAACTGAGGTTTGATTTTTGCTTTAAAAGGGTAATTGAGGGTTTTTAGGGGAAGTAAGGAAGGAAGAGAATCTGGATGTGTAACTTTGTTGGTTTGGAGAAATCCCAGTTTGGACATTCCTTCCACCAAGGCAAATAGGCAGCTCTGTAACTTATCTTCTTAGAACAGGTATTCTTGGACCTCTTCTAAAATAATGTGTTTAATGAAAAATAAAATACTTAAAAGTTACAAAGGAAACTAAAGGTTACTGAAAATAAAGATGTAACTTTTTCCCATCCAAGTTCATAGACTCCCTCAAATCTATCAACTCTTCGTTTAAGAACCTCATCTCATGAAATTAGGTGGAACGCCAAGATGTTAGGTATCGTAGAATCAGAACTTGAGAGTTAGAAAGAACCTCAGTAGCCATCTAGTCTAATCCATCCTGAAAAAAGAATTCTCCCTACTAATGTACTCAATAAGTGGTCATCCAGCCTTTACTTGAGAACTTCCCAGTAAAAGGGAACCCAGTACCTCTAGAGGCAGCCAGTTTTACTGATATAGCTCTAATTGGTAAGGAGTTTTTGCTGATATCAAACCTTAATTTGCTTTGTTCATTATTATAATCTTCTGAGGCCAAACAGAACAAAGATAATCCTTCTTGAAACCCTTGACAGTGCTAAGAACTTCAGAGGCAAGAACTTCCTTTTCTGGGGTCTTTAATAGCTGGGGCTGCAGCACCCACAGAAAAAGTTGTCAGGGCTTCCCCCTGCACAGGAATGGTTTTACAGGATGATGGCTTTGAGAAATAAGCTGAAAGCAAGATGATGGTTGAGTTTGGGGTGGGGGGGAGGGAGGAGGGGATTCACACTCCCAGGTGTTTTGGGGTTTACATACCCATTGTTGGCAGTTGGACAATAGCTGGGGTTGGAGATGTCAAGAAGGATTCTTCACAGTGCTCCAAGTTCTTGGTGGTAGATGTGGAATGTGGATTTGAAGCAGCTGTGGTGATGTGGGGAGGGGGGAAAGGGAGGAGGGCTTTGGCTGCCCCCCTCAAGCCTAATGGGAGATGGTAGTAGTGATTTTATTTGCCTGCCACTGCTTCCTTTCCCTCCATTGGGGTGCTTCAGTTGGGCTGAAGCCCTTCTGGGGTATAAAACCACGAAATGTTCCCTTAATCTGACTTACTTTATTAGTTGGCTAAAATATATAACTGAAATATATATACATATATCTATACACATGCACATATATGCACAGAAAGTGTGTATTATTCATTGGATTTTAAAAACAAGCTTGTATAGTTATTGTTAATTCATGTAGATGAATAAATTTTATTTTTCTCTTGAAAAAACACAAACTTAAATTAAGTTTTTTAAATTAAGGTTTTTTGAAAAAATAGCCCTCGATTGATTCTCTTTGTCCCGTTAATGTTCTTTGATAGACACAAGGATTCTCATTCCTTGGTTTAAATTAAAATTAGAGACATGAAAGAGACTTCAAAGATCACACTGTTCAACCCCTTCTCTGAGGCTTGGAGAAGTTAAGTGCTAGTGACAGGCAGAGCTTGGATTAGAACCTCAGTTTTCTGTTGTCTCCACTAGAGTACAGCTTTTTTGCAAAATCTCTGTGTTGATGGGCAGGTGTACCTCTATTTAAACAAGACTTTAAAACAGTCTTAAAAGTTTTATCATTTGCGTAATATTTCCCCTTTGGCTTATTGTTAAGAGGGAAATGCTTTACCCTCTTTTCCTATTGATTTTTTGTTAGTGGTGGCTTGTAACACTTCAGCCTTCTTTTTCTTCTGCTCCTTCCTTTCTCCAATTAAGTAGTTAATGATCTGTAAACAGAACACAATTTAAAAGAACTCTGTGGTGAATTCTTTTGTAAGGTGAATAATCACTTCCCTTTATCTGTTTATCAGTTTGGATATTTTCATTGAAATGAGGCATACTAAGGCATTACATTACTCCTTGTCCTGACCCTGTGGATAGAAACTGTAGAATTGGTCACTATCTCTCATAAAATCTAGATTCCAAAATGGTACACTCGTTCTATATCATTTTGCATGGTACTGGGAGAAACTTCATTTATATATTTCCTGGAAATATATGAATCCATAATCTTATATTTGTGTGTGTTATATACATAACAAAACCCAACTAAGTCACAGGCCTGGTCTCTGTCGCCTATCGATATAGGTATATTTGGCCATTTTTCTTGCATTCATGTGCCACTGGTTTCCCAAGGATATTTGTTGTGGCAAACTCTAAAGAAAAATGGAGAAAAACAGCAGAATTTTATGAAAGCCCTTAAACATAAGATAAGAGGGAAAAGATATTCAAGATCATAAAGTGTAACACCACCCCCATCTTAAAATTAAGAAACAAGGTGTAATGGGGGGGTAGGTGTTTGCACACACCCCATCAGTTTGTTTGGCTGATATAACCTTTCAGTAGAGGATCCTGGGAAGCTTGCTTCCAAGAGAATCATGATGATGGGGAAGGGAAGTGTCTTGGTTAGACTCTGGACACATGGATATTTTTAACTGATCCTACCTAGTCAGCTTAATCATCTGGAAGGTGTAAGGCTTTTTTATTGCCTGTTAAGTCCACTTTCTTGTCTAGAGGATCTTGATAACTTATGGTTACTGAGTCTGGTGAGGGTCCTTGTAATAAAAGGAAGGGTCTTGGAGCCGTCTCTCGTTTAAAACCATATGGCCCTGAGAAACAGGCCTCAGTCCTTAGTTTGTTCTTTTCCATTCCAACTGAAAGGGTTAAAAATTAGACAAAGAAGGAAACTTATAGGTCATCTACTATGTGAGGAAATTCCAGAAGCCAGATATATACCCTTCTCTAATTCAGTCTTCCCTTCTAACAAAGAAAAACAGCTAAGCAAACTCTCTATACAGTATCCATTGTGAAAAGCATAAGCCATATTCTGCACCCTTAGTTCCCCACCTCTCAGTCAAAGGGAGTGGACAGTGCAGTTCATTGTTCCTTTCCAAAGACAAAAGTTGGTCCTTACATTTAATTGGAATTTGGTCACATTGTAGTGTTGTTTTCGTTTCATTTTTGTAATCAATAATGAAAATTTGAGTATATTATCTGTGATTGTGCTAGAAAGGGGGACAAAAGGTGGTATATCCCAGAGTTTTTAAAATGAACCTTAATGTTAAAATGAATTATTGAGCACCTATTATGTTTCTCCAGGAACCATGCTAAGCACCAGAGATAGAAAAGCAAAAATCAAATTGTTCTGGTTCTCAAGGACTTACATTTATTGGGGGGGGAGAAGATGAACAAAGAGAAGAAAACTCAAAATATATAGAAATAATGTGGGGGGAAGGGTAGCTCATGAGGCTATTATTAGCAAGAGGAGGATTGGGATAGGTCTCCTGTAGGAAGTGACTCTTGAGCTGAGCCTTGAAAGAAGCTAGGGATTCTAAGAGGTGGAGGTGATATGCAAAGGCACAAAGGTAGAAGCTGAAATCAGTCCTATGGGGAACAATGTGTTGGCCAGTTTGCATAGACTAGAGGGTCATGAAAGAGACCAGTATTCAAGAAGCCAAAAGAGGTAGGAACTAAACTGAGAAGGCCTTCAAATGCCAAGCAGATATAAGAGGAAGCCACTGGATCTCTTGAATAGGGTGTTTCTGTGTTCAAACTTGTGCTTTAGCAGTATAAATTTGGCAGTTACATAGAGCATAGATTGAAGAGAGCCAAGACAAGAAAACAGCTAACAGATTATTAAAGTAGTCGAAACAGTGATGAGGGCCTGAAGTAGAGAGGTGGAAATGTGAGGTAAGAAAAGGGGTTGGATATTAGAAATAATACTGAGGTAGAATTGAGAAGAGAAAATTTGAGTATATTGTCTGTGATGATACAAACAAGGGAGCAGAGGGTAATACATCCTAGAGCTTTTGTGCCTTCTGTTAAAATTAATATTACTGTGCTCTCCTTATAAGATTTTTGTTCAATGACTGAGTTGATATACACCTGGAGGAACTAAATCACCATCCATTTTATAAATGAACTAAAAGAAAACTTGCCTCTAAATGGAAGAGTGGCTTACAGTCTCTTAAGAAGAATAAATGAAACTAATTCTCCCAACTCTTTTATAATATTCTCAAGAGCAACAAGCAACATCATTTCATGGGTCTTGTGGCCACTTTGCTTTTTTGTAGTGCTCATGTTGAACAAAAGCAAAAAAGACTCCTGTGAGGAAATTTGCTGTTCATTCACCTCTGTGGCAGAGCAGGATGAAACAGAGAAATTCTGTGAAGAACTTGATAACATCCTCAAAACCAGGTCACTAGCTGTATTGCATAGGTGATTTCAAAGTGAAAGTGGGCATAGAGGAAGCCAGCAAAAAAAAAAAAGGGGGGGGGGTTGGAAAATTTGGTTTGGAACAAAGAAACAAAAAAGGCTAAAGGCTTATTGACCACTCAGACGTCTCATGTCTCTATGTCATGAATGGTTCCTTTGAGACGAGAGCTGGAAGACACTGGACACAACATGAACTGAAAAATATCACACACAGAAAAAGAAATTGTCTTAATTTCAGTAACTATGAAATGACTGCTTATAGACATGGGAATTATTTCCAAATAATCTGTCTGGGCATAGACAAATCATCTACAGGTTTGGATAAATATCAAACTTAGTATCAAATTAGAAGAAGGTATTAAAAAATAAGACGCTGCATAAAATTGAAACGGTGCTGGTGTTGAGTCTGTGACATGAGAACCACGGCCATTGGTTGAAACTGAGGCAAAGCAGTTGCTGTCATAAGGAGGCAAGGAAAGAGACATAGCAGCCAAGGGCAAATCAATTTAGTATATAAACTCTTTTGCAAAACATTAGAGAGTATGACAACAAAAGATTACAAACAGGATCACTTCACAAAACAGCATAAAAGCAGTGGAGGGGAAAATGAACCTACAGAAAGTTTAGCAGGAGACCCAAACAGGATTATTCTTAAGAAATGTTATGGATGAAACTGATTGGAAGAACAAATAAATGATAACGGGAATCTATTTGCTCTTATTTCTATAATCATCTACTCTTACCGTTTATGATAAAACCACGCCATTTGGACTCAGAACTGGATGTACTACATGAAGTGGAAATAGTGTTGGAGAAAATGAAATCATAGAAAGTATCTGTACCCAACCACAGACATAAGGAAATCTGTGCTGGAGGCAACAAATGTTTAAAGACCCTCAGTAATAGGTTTCCAAAACATCTCATAGAAGTAAGGATTCTAAAAATGGATTCTTTGATATACACAACCACAGTGAGAACTTTTTCAGTAATTCACTGATTATCAATATCAAGTGAGGTTTACAACAGGACATATGCTCACTGAAGGCTTTTTAACACAACCAAATGGAAAAGGAAAATCTTAAGAAAACAATGCAGTTCTAGTTGTGTGTATGTTGGTAGAGGAAATTTTGCTGATAGTCTTGAACACCCAGGACACTACTAGACTTTCTCAATGAGATCCATGATCCCTTGAAAGAGATTAGTCTAGCAGTTCACACAGGAAAAATCAAGTGGATAAAAGGGGGAAGGAGAGGGAGTAAGTAATTATTATGTAGTACCTATTACGTGCCCGGTACTGTGCTAAATAAGCACTTTACAATTATCTCATTTGGTTCTCACAACAACTCTTCAAGGTAGGTATTATTATTACCCTCATTTTACATTTGAGGAAATAAAGGCAGAGTTTAAGTGACTTGCCCAGGGTCACACAGCTAGTAGGTGTCTGCTCTTGTATTTGAACTCAGGTCTTTCTGACTCCAGTCCCAGCACTCTATCCACTGTGCAACCTAGCTGCCTCCGAATGAACCCTGCCCAGATTGTGGCATGCTGTTGAATGGGTGAGCAGCTAAGTGTGTGTTTGTGTGCGTGTAAAATAATTTCAGAGCTTACAGATAGTGGAGTTGGGTCCAGAATTGAACAGGAAGAGGAAAACAGACTGGACAAAATTTAGGAAATCATAGGGCACTTTCAGTGATTCCAAGCTGCCTCATGCTGTCAAAACATATGCTTTTAGCATCGCTATTTTTCTGGTGAGCCTGTGTAGCTATTCACTGAACACCATAATCTAAAAAGAATCAAAACTGCATGGGATCCAAAGGGCAATGGAAAGACTTAAGGTGGTTGCAGGTAGGCTATAGCATTTTTACCACAATGACTTACCTGTAAGGAGACATGATAAAGGACACTTTTGGTTGGAAAAGGAGATGGACCATTTGTGGAACAAAAGTCAAAGATAAGAGGTGGAGAGGTGTGAGTGCTGGATTCTTATCTATGAAATATTTAAATACCCCCAAGGAAGGCCTTTGGCACATTGGGCAGATTCTTTCTGGAAGAATTATCAAATGATCTGATTAAGAATTGCAGAGGATGAAAAGGTATCTGATGGGTTATACACTGGTGGGGAGGGAGTTCCCATGAGGATGAAATTGTGGAGCCATTGAGCCATTGAAATATGACTTGAAATGTCAGTGGTAATGCATAGGGACAGGGTCAAAATCAAAGCAGAATTACAGAGAGCATAAAATGTGATTTACATTTTAGACCTAGCAGTTTGCCAAGGGTGTATATGGCTCTGAATAGAATGACTAGTCTTGAGTGCATTAAGATTTTCCTCGTTTTCAGTAAAGTTTATAGATCTTTGGGAGCAGGAACTGCTTCACTTTTATATTTGTGCCTCCAGTGCTTAGCGCAGCACCTGCCATATAGCAGGCTCTTATGGCTTGTTGGTGGATTGATAGATAATTGCAGGTGTGTAGTGGTTATAGAACTAAGCTTTGGAAATAAGCCTCCCTGGTTCTTTTTTTTTTAATTTGTTGGTATTTATTTTTTACATTCCCTGAATTTCTATTTGTGTCCCTCTTCCTTTCTTTTCCCAGCCACTTCACATAACAAAGATTTTTTTTAAAAGAAAAAGAGGCTTAAAAAATTAGTAAAACTAATCAATATGCTGAAAAACATGCAATATATGCAATATTCTACATCTCTCTCACTGGCTCTTTTCTTGGTATGATTTTCTCCCTTACTTCCAGTTTGTTCTTTAATCTCAGTCTCTTAGTTGAATCATTGATTCAATTGAGAGTTCAAATCTAAACCCTGCTACTTACTACCTGTGAATTGGTAGCATCTCACTTTCCTTCTCTGGACCTTGACATTATCAGCTATAAAATGAAGGGGTTGGACTGAAATCATTTTCATCTCTAAGTCCAATGATTTTAGCCTTCATGACCTCAATAAGTCATTTAACCTTTCTGAGACTTTTTCCCAACTCTACAATGAAGGGGCATAAGTAAAGATTGTCATCACAAAGGTTGCCGTAAGTAAAAACTTAAATGGTGTATGTGAAAGTGTTTTGATGCTTATAAAGTGCTATATAAATATAAGTTACTGCTATTTTGAAGATGATAAAATAGGCCCAGAAAGACTAAGTGACTTTGCTTATGATCGTAGAGTTAAGACTAGATCTCACATCTTCTGATAAAGTTTGTTCACATAGGATTGATTCAGTAAATAATTGTTGAGAAAATGATGACAGTAATTTTTTTTTACTTCAAAGTGAATGGCATAAGAGGCATTGGGGAATAATGGATAATAGAGAGCTGGTCTCAGAGCTTGAAGACTTGTGTACATTTCCTACCTCTGATATATATTGTCTGGGCAAGTCAGCAGCCTGTCGGCGTTCTAGGCCACCCCTTAAGACCGAATTGCAAGGAAGGCGCCAACATGCCTTGGTGGAGGAAGTTTCGTCAAGCAGAAGTTCCATGTACCAATGAAATCCAAAGGTCCTGTCCTTTATCTCTATTACTTAAATGTGAACAGAGATAATAGTTATGTGCAAGAGGAATAAGAAAGCATATCGAAGACTAAAATATTGCTTATCAATTATGACAGGTGTGCTCTGGACTAAGCCTTCCAGAATAAGGTCAAAGGCTTGCAGGTTCTTGGAGTACCTAAAGGCTTTCGTGATGTCTTTACTACCATTGGCTTAAGTTCTTCCAGTCTTGTTCCTCATTATTTGGTGATGGCAACTAGTACCCTTTGATCATGTAACATCAAATAGTTTTGTAAAGTAATACTTCAAAGATATAGAAGAACAAAAGCAGAAATACTTCCCTCCCCTACCTCAGGCTCTGGGGAATATGGGCTCAGATTTAGCACAGTTTCTACATAGACAGTTTCTGTATACTTGGTCCCACCAAGGTCATGTCCAAATATAGCACTGCTGTTAAATGAGTCCTTGTCTCAGCTACCCCTGAACTGAGTCCTGAAGGTCACTGCCTGCTCCTTGGAATATCAGTGCTGAGCTGGTTACAAAACCTGCATTGTGAGACACTGGGATTCCTGAGGCTTGCTCTCTTGATCCCTCAGTACTCATCAGATTGGAGTTTCAAGTCTCTTCACCTAAAATGGGAGAGAACAAATAGCAAGGCAAAAGGACAGAGGCCTGTTTTAAAGGGACCACCCATTGGTCTCAGAGGGGAAAAGGCCTAAGGTCTCTCCTGTTATAGCATTGTCTCACTGGAAAATGAAGTAATGAAACTGAGAGAGCAGCTGAAGAGCATGGACAAAACCAATTAAAGCCTTTTGAAGGCATCTCAAGCATCAGTCAGTCCTACCATTGTGGCCAGTCAAAGATGCTGCCATGTGCCACATGATTAGCAGACTAGAACCAGTTACAGAATGTCTATGCATGCTCCATAGTCATTCCAAGGTACTTGTGTTACCC
>JAQQSZ010004205.1:0-14222 GCA_028646595.1 Phalanger gymnotis | reverse complement strand
AGTTTGGTCAATGCCTGGTATTTATTTTCACCACAGCTCTCCCCCAATAGTACTGCTCTATTCCCCATAAACCCTCCTTTGTAACAAGGTAGATAAGAAGATCGACAGTACAACAACCGACTGATGGGCAGCACAGACAAGAGTGGCAGGAAGCGTCCCCTTCCCCCACTTGTGGAAGTGCGTGTTTCATCATCCATCCTCTGGGCTCAGGTTGGCCATGGTATTAAGCATGAGCTCCATCGCCTTTGGGCGCTGTTTTTGTTTATATCATTATTATTATTGATTATTATAGTTGCATTGATGTTACCTTCCTACTTCTCCTTTGCTTCCCCTCAGCTTCAGTTCATACAAGTCTTCCCACGTTTGCTTCAGATTTCGAATTCTTGTATCCATCACGTCTTACAGCACAGTAATATTCTACTATGTTCATATGCCTCTATTTGTTTAGCCATTAAAAGTTGGAGTGAGGAATGCCTGCCATTATTATTATTAACAATAATTTTAAAAAGCAAAAAAACCAATAATTATTAACAAGGTAAGAGGCACCTGTCATCATCATCATCAATAATAATAATAATAATGTAGTTGGGGGATATCCACCATTATTATTATTAACAATTATTAACAAGGTAAGAGGCACCTGTCATCATCATTCATAGTAATAATAATAATAAAGTAGTTGAGGGATATCCACCGATATTATTACTATTTTAAGAGGCACCCATCATCATCATTAATACTAATAAAGTAGTTGAGGGATACCCACTTGATTAATATTAATAATAAGTGTAGCAGTGAGAGTAACATCTAGTAACTGCAAAGCGCTTTGATCTTTACAATAACACTGTGAGGTAGGTGCTATTGTTTATGCCCATTTTACAGATGAGGAAACCGAGGCCCAGAAAGATCGAGTAGCTTGCTAGGGTCTCACAGCTGGAAGTGTCTGAGGCAAGGGTATGAATTCAGATCTTTCTGACTCCAAGTCTGGTGCCCATCTACTCTTTTAGACTGTTGAGAATTTGAAATTCAAGACTTGACCCATAATCCTGGAAAGAGATAGAATGGACTTTATAGAATAGACTAACTAGTGAAAACTCTTCACTTTACAACTGAAGATCTGAAGCCCAGTGAGGCAGAAGGATTTATGCAAGGTCACAACAGTGTAGAGCCAAGAGCTAAGGCAAGAAGCAGAGAGAGTGCTGGACCTGAGGAGGTTCTGAGTTCAAATCCTACCTCAGTCATTTACCAGCTGTGTGAGCATGGACAAGTCCCTTAACCTCTCCCAGCCTCAGTTTCCTCATCTGAAAAATGGGGATAATAATAGCATCTCTCTCCCAGGGTGGGCATGAGGATCAAATGGGATAATATTTGTAAAGTACTTTGCAAACATTGAAGTGCTAGGCAATATTGTTTCTATTATAACCTAGCTCTTCTGACTCTCAACCGTAACGGCAACTACACTGGCACACCCTGGATGGCTGCTGGTGCAGGTTCTTTTATCTGCTTTACTAAAGAAAGAGCTGTTTCAGGGGTCAACAATCTTTTCTTAATTACATAAAATACAAACAGAGAATAATACAGAGCAGAGAAATAAAGACCAGCAGACAGGGCTCTACTTCCTGAACCAAAGCTTTATATCGACCACTGAATGGAGACAGCCTTTGCCTCTGAGGAAGGAGTTGGGAGCTCTGAACATACAGCCACTCAGAGTCTTGACCAGGAAATCACATCTTTCTCATAAGCAAGTCCCCAAAGCAAAGCTCACCTCTTACAATACATACTCTAATAATAATAAAGCTAATAGGCTCAGAGCCAGAAGGCATCACAACCCAACTCATTGCCTAATTAGGTTATTAGCAAAAGGTGTGCAAGCCTTCCTACAAGCAAGCACGCTTGCCTTAATGGGCTCCACATGAGGCCTATTGATGGGCTGGGAAGATCTCATTCCCCATTAGCCGTACAAGGACATAGTCCAGTGCTCTGTGACTATAGTCACTAAAGTTCTTGAGAACAAAGCAGGCTTATGTTAATATTATATGCCTATGTATTGTTGATACAACAGCAGACATTTCCTCTACATTTTCAGTGGGTTTTACATACATTTTCTCATTGAACCCTCTCGAAAGCCTTTTTGGGTAGATATTACAGATATTATTTTTACCCTTCATTTTACAGATGAAGAAACCGAGTCTCGGAGCAATCAAATGACCTGCCCAAGGTCACATAGTTTGTGTCAGATGTAGGACTCAAACCCAGGTCTCTCTGGACACTGAGTCCAGCACTGTCCAGATCATCATGCTGTTCATAATATTAAGCTGCCCTATAAACTAATGTTCATAATGAGCAGCATTTGTTTGGTTAAATATTTAAATGTGTTCCTTCTACCAACAGTTGCTAACTCTTCCCTTGCTTAAGGATATGGACCTTGAGCCTCACTACAAAGCCAGCTCGGTTGTTTTGGATGTTTTCATAGCTAAGATGTGTGTGTGTGTGTGTGTGTGTGTGTGTGTGTGTGTGCGCTCGTGTGCATGAGTGAGCATTCACATATGTGTGGAGATGGGGGTCAAGAATATGCTTGGCTCACTCCTCCAGCTTCTCACTTCTGCTAGGAGAAAATGTATCTCATCTTTTCATCTTCAGAAGCACAGAAAGAAAGCAATACAATCTATTTTCACAGGATTCCTTATCAAAAGGTTTGTGTTTATATGGACTTCAGGGTTTTCAAAAAGGTTTGTGTACACAATCTTTGAGTTCAATAACCACACACGTTTTAGCCATCTCCATTTTGCTGATGAGAAAAGTGAGCCTCGGAGAGCTCTTGTGACACATTCGGTCATGTGATTGGCCGCTGGACTCATTCTCAGGTCTCTTTTATGTTCCACTGTACCATGGTGCCTCTCTGATCACTGGAAATGGGGTTGTACTGCTCTTCCCTCTCCATCGAAAGAACATCCTTCGCAATTTTTATGGGATTGTAGATTGAAAGCTGGAAAAGCAGAGTTCCCCTAACCCAAACTCCTTGTTTGACAGAGCATAGGAGAGTATCAGAAGTCTGGAGCTTGAGTGAACCCCCTAAAGAACCTTAGTTTGTCATTGGGGATCTTGATATGGACTTGCATTAAACCTGGGGTTATTGCTTCACAAATGTGCTATTGTGCTTTCCCCAATGTGGGCCACTCTTTTATGGTGAATGCTTGCTCAAAATGTGATAACTATCAGCTTACCTTTACCAGGATACAAAATGCATCATAAATATAGACAGCAAACAGATAATAATTAAAGAGTGCAATAAACACCTAAGGCCAAGAAAGGCCAGTTTGCCAGGCAAGCCACGAAGCAGGGAAGGGAAGAAGAAATGGAAAGTGGATGGATTCACAAAGTGCAAGTAGCAAGGAACAAAACACAGAAAAAATTCCGTCCAGGCAGATCACTCCTTAAGCAAGTGAGTGAGCCATGCCAGGCTCCAGCATCTCGTGAACATATCCAGTTTGAGACAGCAGCAGCCTTCACTTGTAATTGGCTTACTACTGGTACACATCCTCACTTTTAGCCTCCCTCCTCTCCAAAAGCACCTGGGCTCCTCCCTTCCCAACTGACTTCAGTCTCCTATGATTCTTTAGTCTCTCTTTCCAGCTGAGCAAAACTATACTTTCATCAGCCTCTCCTGAAGCTAAGGTGATACCTTCAAGAGCTATCTCCTTCCATCCCTCGTTCTGCAGAACTGATGTCAGAGTGGTTAGGTGACTTGCCCTCCATTATAAAGGTAACAAGTGGAAGAGCTGGGATTTGAATCTTGGTATCTAAATCTAAAACTCTTTGTTTATACCATGCTGCTCCTTACCTTCTTAGAGATCAATCAATCAATAACCATTTATTAAGTGCCTACAACGTGCCAGGTACTGTGCTAAGTGCCAAGGATACAAAAAGGGGTAAAAGGCAGTCTCTGCTCTCAAGAAGCTTACAGTCTAAAGGCTGAGACAACATGAAAACAGATATACACAAAGCAAGCTACATTCAAGATAAATAGGAAATAATTAACTGGAATTAAGAGGGGTTGGGGAAGGCTTCCTATAGAAAGTGGGATTTTAGTTGGGATTTAAAGGCAGCGAAGAAGGTCAGTAGTCAGAGTGGAGGAAGGAGAGCATTCCAGGCATGAGAGACTGGGCAAAGATATATCTTACATCAGCATTCTCCATTGGTATATTTGGTTTGGGGAATTGGCTGGTCAGTTCCTATCTATTTTTAACTGGGTCCTACAGCAGTCATAAGGGGAGAAGGAGCATCTGCTTCTTCCACAGCCTTTGCCCTTATTCTGGACTACAGAGATTTAAATTTGCCATCACCAAACATATTTATTACTCTCTCTTGGCTGCTGGGTTTTATTTGGTTCTATTTTTCCACAATCATTGCTAGAAATGCTCCGAATACCTTGGTGAAAAGAACAAATACATTTACACAAGTTGTTTTCAAAGCAAGAGAAAAAGGTTGGCCTGGAAATGAAAACATCTCATTTGCAACTTTACCATTCTTCCTCCTTTTTACCTGTGAAAACAAAAGGTGATGTTTTGGAATCAAGAAGCTTCTGTTTTTTCTACAAATGGCTTTTGCAAAGTAGCAGTTTCTCTCTTCCCCCAAAGTCTCACACTTCTGAAAATGGAAGAGTCAGAAGGTCCCCCATATGGAAATTTACAAACAAAACATAACCATGTCAATCCAGTCCACCCACTTTTGCAATGTGCTTTTTTCTTTGTCTTATCTCCTTAGAAGAGTTCAGCTCACAGAGTGTTTCTGAGCGTCTGCATTTTGAGGCTCATACTCAATGCTCTACTGAGAGCTTTGGAAACCTGTTGAGAGCCAACATCGCTTCTACTGCCAGCCAAAAGTGGCCAAGACAATCTTTGGCTCATTTTTTTCCTTCTAGTCTCCTAGGGAATTACAGAAAAATCCCAGGTCTGACCCCAGTTCTGCCTCCTGGCTTCCTTCAAGTTTCTACTAAAACTGTACCTGGTGCAAGGAGTCTTTCCCAGTCTACCTCCTCCATAATGATTTCCCTCAGACTACCCCCAGTTTATCACGTCTATATCTTATTTTGTGTATAGTTGTTTGCCTGCTGTCTTGCCCGTTTGAGTATGAGCTTCTTGAGAGCAGGGATTGTGTGTGTGGTTTTTTTTTGGGGGGGGAAGTTTTCTTTGTACTCCCAGCACTTAGCACAGTGCCTAGCATATAGTAGGTGTTTAATACATACTAGTTGACTGCCTGACTTACGTCAGTATTCTGCTTAAGAAGCCTCAATATTTCCCTATTAGCTCTCAGCAAAAGATAAATGTAGGGGGCTAGCTCTGAGATGGTCCATGGTGAGAGAGGTAAATGACAGTTTTTCCTTTAAGCCTGTTCTAGCTACCCTTGAGGGTAGCAGAGCGGCATGTGGAGATCCAGCTATATGTTGGTAAGCCTCCTAGGCCTGTGCAAGGCAAGGCAAGGCCATCTGAGGCGAAGCCTTTTGCAAGACTGTACAAAATAAGAGGTCGTAGGTCCGGAACCACTCTCGCGGCTGTGATCCGCGTGGGAAAGAACAGAAATGTTTCAGTATGGGTATCTGCATGGGAATGATCAGAAATGTTGCAATATAGTGAGCATGGTGTATCTAAGCTACATAGGCTACGTGAAATATGTGGCAAGATGTCCCAATAAAGTATCAAAGATGTTCCAGTAAAGTAACAAAGCAATGTATGAGGTAATAGTTCAGAAACAGTATAAAAGTCTGTTGCTTGCCTGAATAGAGTTGAGTTCTGATTCAGACTCTGCCCGACTCATATCATTCCTCCACGGACTGTGTGAAGCTGCTGGTAGGCTTCAGATAAACTCATCTGTCTCCAATCCATGTTTCTAAACTGACCTGAACTGAACAAATATGCCGTCTCCACAATAATCCACCCCTCACCACTATGCCCTTGTATGGCTGATTCCCATACCTGGGACACTGTTTTTTTCTCACTGTGGCTTTTCAGAACCCTTTGCTTTCTGCCAATGCTCATACCAAAACCTGCCTCCTCAAGAGACCTCTCCTAACTCTTCCACTCAGTAGAGTCCCCCTTAAAATTTTTTTGTTGTCAGTTGTTTTCGGTCATGTTCGATTCTTCCTGACTCCATTTGGGATTTTCTTGGCAGAGATACTGGAGGGGTTTGCCATTTCCTTCTCCAATTCATTTTATGAATGAGGAAACTGAGGCAAACTGAGAGTTAAGTGACTTGTCTAGAGTCACACAGCTAGTAAGTGCCTGAGGCCGGATTTCAACTCACAAAGATGAGTTTTCCTGACTCCAGCCCTAGCACTCTAACCACCTCCCTGCCCATCCCTCTACCACTACAGGTCAGCATCTTTTCTGCAACTATCAGTCATAGACAGTCACTTCAGGTTAAATTATTTGCCCAGGGTCACACAGCCAGTGGGTGTCAGAGATAGGATTTGAAACCAGGTCTTCCAAGCTCCAAGGCCAGCTCTCTACCTACAATGCTGTGGCGTCTCTCATGGTATAACATAACATATTTTTAAAAAATATTACTTATTCCTCAATGCCAAATCTGAGGTATGACCCAATAGCTTTCAGCTTTAGGAACCATGGAATCCGTGCTAATTCATGCTTCTGGAGTACATCAGCCAAAACATCATCGATTACCCATTTTCTATCTTGCTTCTAAAATATCTCCTTTTGCTTTTGTAGGAAAAGGGAAGAAGGACTTTCTCAACCAGGACAACAAGATATAGAATGACTCTAATAAGATAAATGGCAGCAGAACTCTGTCTAAATGTGATGACAGCTTGGTTCCAGTAAAGAATAATGAACTATGCCTCTATCTTCTCAAGAAGGAGGTGAGGGCCTACAGGTGCCCAGTGCTCTGTGTTCTGTCTCATGTCTTTAGATTTGTTGGCTTTGCCTAATGGCTTTTCTTTGTTGCAAGACTGTGTGTGTGTGTAGGGATGGAACAGGGAAGAGAAATTAGGAAATAGCTGGTATAAAAACAAAACAGTAACCCCCCCCTTTTAAAAACATGAACCTTTCAGGATGATTCCCAAAGCTACATCACAAGTACAGAAGAGAAGGCCTTTAACGAATGGATCATCATATTTTAGAGAGAGGGAGGACCTTAGACATCATCAACCCCCTCGTTTTACAGATGAGGAAACTGCGGCCAAGAGAGATGACATGGCACGATAAGATCACAGAAGCAGTAAGGAAGAGACTCAGCCTCTGACGTTGCTTCTCTACCACCAAAATTGGTGTCTCTTCCATTACAGCACACTGCCTCTCCTATGCTAATGGCTTTCTGTGGAGAAGCCTGCATGAGCTTCCACCTTTGCAGTGACTTCAAGGGTCCCTTTTGAACCTTAATGTCTGCTTTCTTTGGGGGTGGCACTTTTGATAGGAAACAAATGATTTTGTACTTGGTATATTATAAACTCAAGACAGCTCATAGACAAAAAGGTTCATTACCACTTCCATCACCCATCTCTTCATTAAAGTTTCCATGGAACATTCATGCAATTGAAGCCAACACACTCTCTCAACCTTGGGATTTCTCCCTTCTTCCTTGAAAACTTCAGGAGCACGTTTGTCTTGGAACATTCTCAAAAGGCTCTGTTGAGAATTACATGACAGCATAAAACCCCTCTTTGTGGCATTGTGACATATTGTTTTTAGGCTGCTTATCCCTTAGCTCTTAGCTCACTGCCTGGCACGCAATATGATAAATACTTGGTCATTGCTGGTATTGAGAGACATCGTGATGGAGAGAGTGCTGAGGTGTACATCAGAACACCTGGGGCTCAACCCTTCCTCTGACAATAGCTAGCCAAGTTATTCTGGGTAAACCCCTCTGAGAGGAGTCACTATCTAAGTCACAGATGGGTGATGAACTGCATTGTTGGAGGGAGTTCTCCTACTGGGAGTTTCCCAGGCTAAGGACTTTTTCTAGAGTCTTCTCCAATTCATGTACTAAGGAGGCAGGATCCTCTGTGTTCACTCTGTAGTCTTTCCAGAGGTCTCCTGAGTTTCAGGCTGGATAAAGGATCTCTCCAGTTAGGCCCTTCCCAGAGTCTGAGTGAGAGCCCCTAAGGTTCACAAGAAACAAGATGAAACTCCTGCTTTGTTCCCAATACCATTACATGAGCAATTGGTCAACACCAGGCACATAAAATGGAGGAAAGGAAGCTTTATCAGTACGCAAATGGGGTACCAACCACACACTGTTAAACTCATCTTTAACCTAAATGTAGGAATTCAGCCTAATTTCTGGCATAATCAATTCATCCAAGACAGAAAATGTGGGTGATAAAAATTCACACACCATCAGATGTGCAAGGCCTTTACTCCTGCAAATTAAGGCAAGAGCAGCTTCCAATAATTTGGAATAATAATACACCCAAACACAAAGCCTTGAGCAAACAAAGAACATTTTGGGCTACTTGAAAGCCTGTAAAAAGCTTAAAGCAGATGGTCAGCTCTGTCCCAAGCTGAACAGGCTACAGAGGAACCAGCAAGATGAATGTCAGCCCTGTGGTTTTCGGGCTTTTTCCAAAATCTATTTCTTGCTCATTTGTTTCAATCCCAGGCCATCACATCTCCATTTCTGGTTTCATCTGGAGATGGCTGGGCTAGACGGGCCCAAACAAAAGCTTGGTTTGAGGTCTCATGGAGCACGGGGACAGATCGTTTTTAGTTCAGTATGACACAGTCCACCTGGGAAGTAGGAAATACTTAATATCATATTTCTCTTCACCTATCCTCTACCAATTGAAGCCAACAAGGAAGCCTTTATGAAGTTCCTAGTAGGGTCAGGCAAGCTGTTGGGGGCCAAGGTGATACAAAGACAAAAGAAAAACCAGTCCTGGCTCTCAAGAAGTTTACATTCTAGGGGGTGCAATGCAAGGGAGTGTGCGTGTGTGTGTGTGTGTGTATGTGTGCGTGTTTGAGAAGGAGGTATATGAGTGTATATGTCTGTATGCGTGTGAGGAGGGTGTGTGTGTGTATATATATGTCTGTACGTGTGTGTATATCTGCATATGTCTGTATGTGTGTGTGTATTTCTGCGTGTGCATGCCTGCACTGGTAAGCATTTACTAACCAATTCTCCTAAATGCATCGACATACTTACAAGCTTAATCTGCATCATTAATATTTTCTCTGGCACTTTCTCAAGTCTAGACAACCAACAAAACAATAAATTCAACCCTGATTTGTAGCATTTGCTGACTCGCTGAAATGTCAATGACCACAATGAATATATAACAACCCACTCTCAGGAAGCCATTGGAGACACCTCTAGTACATACACATATACAACATTTAAACAAGAGAATTGTTGTTGTTCAACCATTTCTGACTCTTCGTGACCCCATTTGGGATTTTCTTGGCAGAGATACAGAAGTGGTTTACTATTTCCTTCTCCAGCTCATTTTACCAATGAGGAAACTGAGGCAAACAGGGTGAAGTGACATGCTCAGGGTCACACGGCTAGTGTCTGAGGGTGGATATGAACTCAGGTCTTCCTGACTGTAGGCTCAGCTCTCTATCCACTGTGCCACGTCAATGCCCAAACAGAGTATGTACATGATCATGTGAGGAAGAAGGAAGCGCTATTAACTAGAACAATGAAGAAAGGCTTTGTGAGGGAGGTGGCACTGGAGATGGTCTTAGAAGGAAGCTCAAGATTCTTCAAGGAGGAGTTTAGACGGAGTATACACCAGGCATGGAGGCACAGCCCAGGCAAAGACACGGAGGTGAGAGATGGCATTCTGAAGTCCAAGAAGACCAAATAAGACAACTGAGGCTGGAGTAATGTGAAATAAGCCTGGAAAGGTGCTCTGAGGACAGATGGGTGGTCCAGTAGACAGATCACTGGGCTTGGTGTTGAGAAGATAAAGCCTCACCTCCAAACACTTAGTATAACTGTGTGAGCCGGAACATTTAACCCTTCTCAGCTTCAGTTTACTGACCTGTAAAATAAGGGCATTGGCCTGGATGGCCTCTAAGGTCTCCCCCAGTTCCCACTCTATGATCAGGAAGGAGCACTGCTTTATCTTAGAAAAAAGAGAGAGCCATGAAAAAAGAGAGAGCCATGAGCAATTCCTGAACACAGGAGTCAGACGTGGGCTTTGGGAGGGCCGCTATGGTGGTCATGGGGAGGATGGGTCAGAGAATGGAGGAATGGATTGAAGCCCAGGGAGATGGTCATTCAGGTGAGAGGCCAAGGAGGTGGGGGCTGCCTGAGAGGAGAGAAGAGTTCAGAGGTCAGGTCTGGAGTGGAGGCAGAGGACACAAGCACATAGGGAGTGAGGGAGAGAGCAGTATTGCAGAAGGTTCCTTTCCTGCCCTGATGTTCTCAGTCCTGACCTGATCCTTCCAGCTGAGAAAGGATTCTCTCCTTCTCCAACCTTTCCCAGATTTCTTGGTTTCTGTTTCTCCTTTGACCCTCTTATTCTCTCCTTTAGAGTAAATGTCAGATTTTCTATAGTAATATGTACTAAATGGAGTAATATTTATCTGTGTATATGCCATATTTCTCAGTGGAATGGAAGCTACATGAGGACAGAGGCTATGTTGTCCTTATTTACATTTTCCTATCCCAGGCACCAATCATAGCAACTTATACATGGTTATAGAGAGAGTGCTGGCTTTGGAGACAGAGGTTTAAATCTTGGCTCTTCTCCTCACAGTTTGTGTGACCTGAAATATGTCATTTCAATGCCCTATGCCTCAGTGTCCTCATCAGTATAATAAGGGAGTTGGACTAGGTGCTTCCAAGGCCACTTCCAGCTCTCAATACTATGGACTATACACTGAATTGAAATTCCCTATAAGGCTGCAAGATAAAATCAATTGCTAAAAGGCCTTTTAACATTCAAAGTAGAAAAAAGTAAATAAACACACCACACACACACACACACAAACACACACACACACACAATATATAATATGCAATAGCAAAACCGTCATTTTAGACTTGGTAAAGCTCTCCAACTTGCTCACATCCTCCACAATAACCCAGGAAGAAAAAAGGTAGGGAGAGGTCAGCACCAGCCAGCTCACTTAGCTCAGCCCATACAGATGTGAAGCCAGCTTTAAAAGGGCACCCAGCAGTGCCATTGACCATAAACTCGTGCCCTCTTCAAATGCCTGCAAAACTCCCCATCTGTTGACCTGCCCAGGCTTTCCCCTGTCTTTTCAAGCTCACCCTCCTCTCCCCATCCATCTCACACCTCTCTTCCCACTCAGTAGGCTTTTGGCCTCCAGTGTACACTGACCTTTGCTGCCAGCTTCCCAGTGATGAGAGTAATTTCCTTTGCTGTTCTCAAGACAATTCAACTTGCTTCCCATTAGTTTACAGATTCAGGGCCCTAGAGATTTCTTTAAAGCTCATTGGCGTTTGCTCTAAGGGCTGTGCACATGATGGTCTCCAACCTATCTATTCACCCTATTTATTTTTTCCTGGTGTTTTTTATTTAAATTACTTTCATTTATTTGTGATTCTATAGACATCATCCGGGTTGCTTCCTCTCTCCTCTTTTTTTCTGAAAATGTGCAGGGCCTTGAATTTCCCATCAAACTGATCCTTTGTCTGTTTCAAACGCCTGCTAAAAAGAGGCCCATAGCCCATGACAGAATGAATAAAGGTCACATCCCTGGGGTGGGCATGGGAGGAGAAGCAGTCTGAGGGACGGAGGAAAGAGGAGTTGGGTTCAAATTCTGACTCCATCACTTACTCCCTGTGTGACCCACGCAAGCCACGTCCCCTCTGCAGGTCACGGTTTTCTCATCTACAAAACAAGGGCATTGGACCAAATGTCTTCTAAAGACCCTTTATGTTCTAAATCTATAATCCTGTAAGTGGAGGTGGAGGAGGTCTGAGAGAAGGGAGGAGAAAGGGAGAAATCCATAGCAGCCAATGAAAGTAACCTCACAAGCATAGTTAAGTTCACTATGAGTCTAAGTGACAATAACTATAAGAAAAGAAAATACAAACACATTGTGATTTACTGGGATTTTAATAGAAGCAAAGAACCAAAAGGAGTCTGGAGAGCATCCGTGAAGCCTAGAACTTGTTGGAAGGCTGTTAGGTCAGCCATGCTATAGATCAATTACCTTCAAAGTGAGGAACCTTCAGAAGGCGGCCCTCAGGACTTCTCGTCCAATAATATGGCTGAACTCATTAATGTGCCCTTTTACTTAATTCAACACACGTGGCTTGAGCCTAAACCCTCAATCAGTGACCCGAGTTGGAAATAGGTTTTCCTGTTCTAAATCAAAGGATTTGGAACTGTGTTCTCTCAGGAGAAATCCTTTTGAGTTCCATTATTTTCCTTCTTCAAATAGCAGGCGGGGGTGTTTGATGTGTGGTTACTATAACAGTGGATAGAATATAAGCTCCTTGAGGCCAGGGACCATTTCATTCTTGCCTTTATATTCTCAGAGCCTAGCCCAACACCTGGCACATAATAGATGCTTAATAAATACTTGTTCATTGATTGTTCGATTGAACCCAGACTTCTCAGGCAACTTCAGAGATTGGGAATATGCTTGAGGCACACTGCAGAAAGACTCCAGCCACTAGAAATGCTCAAAAGCCAAGAGACAAGGCTATGAGATGATAGCTATCTTCAAGACTTACATATTATAAGGGGCAGCTAGGTGGTACAGCGAATAGATACAGTACCAGTCCTGGAGTCAAGAGGACCTGAGCTCAAATACAGCCTCAGACACTAGCTGTGTGACCCTGGGCCAAGTTACTTAACCCTGATTGTCTCAAAAAAGACTTAGATATTATCAGAAAAGTACTGGTACATCTTGGATGCAATCTATCTCCTCTGAGGAGAGAGAACTCGATGGCACAACCTCCAGGGAAGAACTTCATAATGCCAAGGGTAACACGACACTGGTCTGCACAGATGTTCTTCTCCCACCTCTCTATGTGCCACTTCTCTGACCCCTTTGTTACATCCTCCTTCTCCTCCCATAACTTAAACGTGGGTGTCTCCAGGGTCTGTTCTCAGCCTTCTCTTCTGTTTATTACCTCCTTCCTTGGCAATTTCATCCACTCCAATGATATCAATTATTTTCTCTCCCCAGATTTGCTGCAAATCTTCTCTAACTTCAACCTCTTTCTCTTTTCCAGACCCACATTTCATATTTATTCAATCTGACAAGTGTGTATTCAGTATTTACTGATAATTGTCAGGGACTACAATGTTCAGCAGGACACAGCAGGACACAAAATGAAACGCCTGCCCTCAAGGAGTTTATAGTCTACTGGAATGTCAAGTGCCTGCTTATTAGATGATAATAATAATGACAGTTGACATTTACAGAGAACTTTGAGGTTTGCAGTGTTCTATGCAGGTTACACTTCATCTAAGCCTCACAAGGAACCTAAGAGTTCACATCTCATCAGCCCCTCACTTAACCCACAAGATCCAAACCTGAATTCTTCACCTCCCTCCTGAAACTTTCCTCTCACTGTGACTTCTCTATTTGTGTTGATGTTACCCTGCACAAATCACTTAACCTCTCTCAGCCTCAGTTTTCTTCATCTGTAAAAATGGGTATAATAACAGTACATTCTTCACACAGGGTTGTTGGGAGGATCCACTGAGAGAATATAGGTAAAACTTAAATAAGAATGTATAGAAGTAATATATTATAAATCTTAAAACACCGTATAAATGCTATTAGCTCTTAGCAACCAGGATGATCAGAGAAGTCTTGGAGGAAGTGGCATTAAATTAGACTTTAATGGCAAATTAGGTGATTAACAGGCAAAAAGGTAGGTGGGGAGGGCACTCTAGGTATGAGAAACAGTATGAGCAAAGGTGTGCAGGCAGAAAAATACAGGGGATATTCAAGGAAAAGGAGAAGTCCACTTTGGCTAAGAATATGAGTGTATGGAAAGGATAAGTAATTAAATCAGGATGCAAGGTTGGAGCAGTGCTAAGTTGACCTCATCACCTTCTCTCTATGGTTGTATGTATACAATCCATTTCCCATCCCTAGCTTACACCCCTAACACATACTCTTTCTCCTCTTCTCTCTTCTCTCCCCTCCCTTCCTCCTTTTTTCCTCCTCCTCCTTCTCCTCTTCTTCCTCTTCCTCTTCTTTATTCTTCTGTTTCTCTCCCTCCTTCTCTCTCTCTTCCCCCCTCTCTCTGTCTCTGTGTTTCTCTCTGTCTTT